>JAGXJF010003125.1:0-207976 GCA_019208055.1 Stipa capillata
TGTCGACGAGTAAACGTCTCTAGCGGTGGTCCGAATGGACCCCCTTGTTGGTTCGGCCGGGGGCGATATAGAGCTTTTCTTATGAGCCGGTGATGGCGTTTCAAGGATGAGGGTGGTTATGATGCTTGATGCCGGAGACACAGGGATTTTTCCAGGTTCAGGCCACCCGGAGGTGTAATACCCTACGTCCTGCTTCGTGGCGGGTGTATTGATCCTATCAAGATTACAGGGGTGTTCTTCCTTACAAACAGGCTAGCTGATCTTCTAATACCGAATAAAGAAATCTAACCAGCGCCCCTTTTTCTCTCTGGAATCCGAACCCTTTGCATGGTCTGGGAACTCCCCTTATATAGCCGGGGGGTTCACCACAGAGGCCAAGCAAAGGCTATGGCACCTGGTATCGTGAGCGCTAAGGGAACGCCTACCTCTTCATTTAATGCGCCGCGCCGGTGTTCGCGCCGCGTGTCTTCTCGCCATGCCCTCCCGCCCGGGGGGGGGCTGACAGCTTTATGCTCAGCGGGACCCGCGAAGAGAGGCTTGCCGGGCCCCTCCTGACTAAGTCGGTGAAGTATCCGCCCCTGGGCCCGCGCTGTCAGCGACCAAACGCGGGCCACGAGGCGCGCGGTGATTTGACCCAAAGGGGCGGAAAGGGGTGACAGCGACGCGGGCGGCGCGGGGGCAGCGCGCCTGGCCGGTCAACAACCCTGTCAGACGGACCCCATCCCCTGACAGGGGCTATGGCAAAAAGGGATTTGCCCTGCGGGGATGGGACTGGCCTGATCGATATCATGCCCATACGGGACTTTAGCATTTAATGCCTGAATGACAGGCATTAATGCCTCTGCCGGGACTAAGGCTTATGGAAGAAGCCAGCTCACTGCTGCGGCAGCCCGGAGGAGGGCTCCACAGGGGGGCCCCACGACCCCCGAGCGCTACCTCCTTCGAGCAACCCCTTCGGCCTCGGAGAGCGCCAGCTGTCCCGGACTGCCTTGGCCGACCCCGGGCGCTCGGGGAGCGTCCGTCGGGGGGTCGCTCGGGACTCCGCTTGGGGGAGGCGCTCGGGGGTCCGCCCGGGGACCCTCCCGAGCACTCTTCTGGGCCCACGCCTTGCGGGATGCCGGTCGCTCGGGGAGAGGGCCCCGATCGCTTCCTTGATTCTTGGGCCTTGGACCCTCGGGACCGCAAGGCCCTTAGATGGCTCGCACGAACGTGGCACTCGGGGGAATCCCCCGAGTGCCCGGGTTTGACCACCGGGCCCACCTGCTTCTCCAGCGGGGCTTTTGCCGATAAGGCCGCCACGTGTCACGCCCTGTGGCCTCTGGTTGGCCTGTGCCGGTGGTTCGGGGGACCGTGGGTCCCATTCCGCCGACAGTCACCCTGCCGACACACCGATGTGTGTACAAGCCCGATCAGCTTGGCATAAGGAGATGATCGTGTCCTGTGGGTAAAGTGTACACACTCTGCAGAGTTAAAACTAATCGATTAGCCGTGTCCACGGTCATGGACGGCACATGCCTCATTCTTGATGAAAAGGACATGTCCCTCTCCCCCCTTGCTATTTCCCTCTACCCCTTTGCTGATGAAACCTATGGTCGAGTTAAGGCGGGAGTTCCTTGCTCGAATGTGTTGGTCGTGGACCACACCTGATGAAAAACACTCCTGATAATAAAATTGTTTTATATCAAAATGCTGCCTTTGGATCTACCGTAATATTTCAACTAAAACTGCTTTTCTGCAAATGAACCATACAGCCTTCCGTTGAAGCCTTGCATGTAGTTTAATAGGACCATCTGCTGCCAGGTGGCTTGCTGAGTATATAAAGTACTCATCGTGCATGTTGTTTGTTGGGCGTGTTCAGATATCTTCGAAGATGGTGGTGAAGCCATGAGGTTTTCTACGACCATGTGAGGACTAAGTTACGTGGACTCTGTCAACTGTCTGTGGCTGAGATGGAGACATCTACGCTTTATCTTTTCCGCTGTACTTCTGAATGGTAAGGGACGAAAGTCCTAGATGTTTATATGGCCATTCGGCTATTATTATTCAAATGTTTTCTATTAAGCTTCGTGATGTGTACAGTTGTACACATTTTGCCTGTGTTCGTCAGCGTGATCCTGGACTGACGAGGATATACACAGGGGGAGGTCTGGTAGTTGAAACCAGGTTCCCACAGAGAGACAAGGAGGTGATGCAGCGTTGAGGGGCCGCGGCCTGAATGAGTGAGGCAGAAAGGAGTGGTCGGGCGATAATTGCAGTGGCGGTGGATCATTATGCAGGCGACTGTGCACAGGTGGTGGCGTCGCAAGCAAGAGAGAGGGGATCGGGTAACGACTAGAAGGAGTGAGGTGAGAGAGGCCGACTAGGGTTAACCCTAGCGGATGGGCCAAATGGGCCAAGCGGCTAGGTTGGACCAAGCGGGCCGGCTGGGCATGTGGGCTCGACGTAGGTTCAAAATATTTATCAAAAGGAATATAATTTCCTCCAATTCCAAATACAATTCAATGTAGTTTAAAGTCCTGTAAATTATGTGTATTTCCTCTTAACTAAATTATAATTAATGGAATTCACTTGCTTTTCAACAAAAAATTATAAAATAAATTAAGGAAGATAACTTTAGAAATTTAAATTTAATTATGTTTATGCATTTGCCCATATACGTATGCATTTGTATTTATTTGGGATTAGTCTTTATTGGACTATTATTCAATCTTCAGATCCTGAGGTTCAGCCAAATTTTCTTCCCAAAATCTTCAGTAATATTGTCTTTATACGTTGTTGTATTTAGTGTTGACTAATGAGCTTAGGAGATAATTCTATTATATGAGTTATTTAATAGTCAACTTTAAATTACGTGAAGAGCTATAAAAATCATTAGCTGACTTTACTTTTATAGATTTCCTAATGCATCCTGCCCTTTACACTGAATTGATTATTTACATGTTACCACAAAAGAATTTGACACAACAATTTCCAGTGAAACTTTCGATCTATCGGAGGAGAGCGATGATATAACAAGTCCATGCGCCAAGGTAAATCGGGCAGAACCGCGGGAGTCTAGGGCCATGTACAAGTGAAGTATGTATGGGCCTGACGGCTGGCCTGCAGCTTACGATTCTTACGGGCTTTGATATCACATCTTCTCTGCACTTTCCACCATCTTTGTCCTTCTTATGGACCCTTCTATTCATTGGGTTGGGTTGCGCCATGGTGCTAAGGTTGGTGGTGGGCTGGACTCGGTCATGGCCCACTATGGGAGAAGTAGTGCATTACAAAAGCAGCACTGCAGCAGCAACAACGTAAATACTTGTTAGAAAATTGGAATACATAGCATTACTCCATAACCAATCTCTCGTGACGATGTCGTAACACCGGGTTGCATCTTCAAACTACTGAGAATAAACAAGAATAAACAACAAGAGACAAATATTTATTAACGAGGATCAGACGAAATCTACATTCATATAAACTAGCTGCGGGCACTCCTCCCCTAATATTATTTAATATTCAGACATTGTTGATGTTTGTGAGAGCTGCCTGCCAAACAGCCCCTGGGCACGACCAAACCGCCCCCTCCAAGTTGACTTTGTCCCCGAGTCACTTCTAGTTCCCGGTGAATCAGGTTACCATTGGCCTGACCATCCCTCGTCGAAAACACTCTACAATCTTGGTTACAACGTGTGGCGCTTCCCGCCTTATAAGGGTGGTCCAGGGTATACGAGTCCGACTCAAACTCTATTCCTACCTTATCCACACACCTTGTAATATCATATTACAATATTATAATATCTTCAAGTCTAACATGTAACCTATCCATACACATATTCAACACTACTAGTCTACCAAGAATCCAGGATCTCAAGGGTTTGAAGCTTCCTCAACTTTTCCAAGACATTGAATCAATTTCCTACGATGGCCGCCATTGTTAATCGACGTCTCCCGCGTCTCCGGCAGATGAGGGCCTTGTCGTTGTCGGAGGAGAGGGAGACCGACCTTCTCTAGTTCACGTGTTGATATACTAGTAATATCTAGCTACTATCCCACATTGCGTCCCAACCTAGGGTTTGAGTGAATGCGGGTAATAAAGCTCTGTATCGTCTCTAGCACCAGCAACTTGGCCATCGCGCTCCCTGGCGTGCGACTACGAAGGTTTTTATCCCATGGATTTGGATCATTGATGTGTAAGCTTATGGTTTTGTGTCTCTTTTTTTGGGTTCTCCCCTCCGTCGGTCGTTGTGGTCCTCCATGCCCACTAGACCTGGGCATGGGTGGCTCGGCCCGATGACCCGGCCTGATGTGGCCCAGGCTCAAGCTCGGGTTTTCGACCCAGAAGCCCAAAATAAGCGTAAATAGTTAAAATATAATATTTTATTAAAATTATAATTGAAATAATACTATTTGAATTTCAGAAATGATTAATTTAATATTATAAAATTAGAAAAAGCTATTTTTATCTATTTTGGAGCCGAGCTCGGGCTTGGTGATTTTGGGTCGGGCTTTTTCAAGCCTAACCTGAAACCTAGACCGGCATGGGGTTTGCTTAGGTATAATGCTGACAACATAGGATCTTCATCTGGTGAGGTTTGCGACGATGGTTACAAAACTGACGTCGTCCTGGTCGAGAGTCAAGAAGACATGCCTCTACATCCTCTTCCTCAACCTGTAGATAGGGGCACCGTGAATGGGTCTTCATCTCTTTTCTGCGGTTTAAGGCGGTGGATGTAGAAGATCAGACGGTTGAGGCCGTGTGGAGCAACTCTTTGAAGAAGACGGACATTGTTTAGGATTATTTTGTGCTTTTTGTTGTAAATTTCCTTCGTATGGATTTTCTATAAAACCCTGGGATTTCTATCAGCTTCAAGTAACTTTTACTATTCTCGAGTAATATATGTTCTGAGCCACTTTCTGAAAAAAAAAGTGCTCCTGCAAAATATCCTGCTGCCTAATCAACTTGACCTTATCGTGGTATACTAATTTTGCCGACTAGTATATGTTACTTTCATGGCAACTATTAAATAATTTCTTTTTTCGCAACAAGGGGCAGGAGCGCTGCCATGCATTATAAGAGAGAAGATAGGTTTATGTACAGGTTAAAGCGTGACCAAAAGAAAAACCGGTGAGGCAAAGCCCGACATCAAAAAGCACTAAGAGGAATAAGGCGTTGTTGTCGAGCTGCAAGCGAAATTTCTAAGGTCGAACGCTTGTCGAGTGAGGGCTGCCACCTCAGTTGCCGTTGCAGATTGGCCTTGGAAGGTTCTTCTATTCCTCTCTTTCCAGATGTTCCACATGATGAAAATAGCAACCCCGTTGAAGTCTTTTCGTTTTAGTTTTGTTGTAGTTTTGGATGCTTGTATCCACCACGAGATTTAGGTCATTGTAGTCATTAGGCTTGATCAAGTGAAGAACATTGAGATCATAATACGTGAGGACATTTTCCCATACGTCCCTAGCAAACGGGCAGAGAAGGCATAGATGGATTCCATATTCAAAGGTCGAGTTGCAAAGGAGGCATGACGCTGAGTGCGGCCACGCACGCATTGTTAGGTTGTCTGCTGTGAGGATTTTCCCTGAATGAGAAGCCATGCAAAAAATTTTGCATTTTGACTCAGAGTTGGCCTTCCAGATCACGGTTGAGCAGAAAGGTGTGGTTGACCTATTGAGCTATACCTTATAGGCTGATTTGGCTGAGTAGGCTCCATTTGTTGTCCATCTCCAGACAATGGAGTCTTGAGAGGCCAGTTGAAGCTCTACCGCCTGGAGCCTAATCCACAAAGTGACAAACTCCTCAAGTTGGGTGTTGTTGGAAATTTCCCCCTGAGAGGTTGAATCCAAGCTTTGTTGTGTAGGTCAGCTTGCATTGTCCGGTGCTTGCGTCTTGTGGTGAGGAATATGTTAGGGGTAATTGATCTTGGGGAGATACCATCCAGCCAGGCATCCTGCCAGAAACTAGCTTTTTGCCCATTACCCAGAGTCACCAAAGTGGAAGCGCGGAAGAGCTCATAGTCTATCTTGTTGCACGGTATTTTGGTACCAGTCCAAGGCTTGGAGGTTGAGGTCCAATCAAACCATAGCCAGCGGAGGCGCAGAGCCCTGCTAAATTTTCGAGGTCTAGGACACCCAGGCCTCCAAGCTGCTTTGGCCGACAAATGGAGGTCCAGCTAGCAAGGCGGTGACCTCCACTAGCTTCCTCGTTTCCTTTCCAAAAGAAGGATCTTCTTATCTTGTCCATATGTTTGATTGCCCATTTCGCAGCGGGGAACACTGTGAGATGGTAAGTGGGGATTGAAGTGAGGACCGCTTTTACCAAGAGAAGTCTCCCAGCCAAGGAGAGCATCCTACCTTTCCATCTTGGTAGCCTTTGTTTTAGTTTGTCAATAACCGGTTGCACGTGGATCCTTTTTAGCTTTCGAATGTGAAGAGGGAGACCCAAGTAACGGCAAGGGAAATCTGCACGCTCCTCTAGGAAATTTTACAATAAGGAGTCAAGGTCGATGTGTTCGCAACGGATAGGGTGAATCGAGGTCTTCTCCATGTTCATGACCAAGCCCGAGGCGCGACCAAAAGCTGTCAGAATCCTTTGCGTGGAGGAGAGATCATGTTGTGTCGGATTAATGAAAACCGCCAGCATCATCGGCATAAAGGGAAGTTCTGAGCTTTGCCGCCGCCAGGGTCAGTGGTGAGAGAAGCCGTTGGTCAGTGGCTAAGTTGAGGAGGTGCTGGAGCGGATCAATGGCAAGGATGAAGAGCATCGGGGAGAGGGGGTCTCCCTGGCGAACCCCCCTATGGTGCTCAAAATTTGGCCCTGGAGACCCGTTCAGTAGGGCCCTTGAGGTCGCAGTGTGGAAGAGGATTGAGATCCATTCACACCATCGGGAACGAAGCCAAGGGACTACAAGACTTCAAGGAGATAAGTCCAGCTGACAGTGTCGAAGGCTTTTGCAATGTCAATCTTGACAAAGAGAGCCGGTGTCTTGAAAGTCTAAAAAATCTGCGCCAGATTTTGGACATATTAAATCATTTCTGACTGTCCCCACTTCCGTCAGGCTTAATCTGCCAAGGAACTGCGGATTTATATATCGAAAAAGTACACCAAGTAGGAGTATCAGTGCACTTCGTACAGTAGCTCATCTTCCTACTCACTCGAATAGTTTAAGAATGGTGTTTATCTCTTTATCAGCATTTGGTGGCGATCTATCGGACGAGGACGAGCTGATCCGAAGGAGCAGCGAAAGAGCTCACCCCGTGTTGGCATTGTTATCCGAAGAGACACACCTTAATTAACATCATCGACCCTACTACTCATGTTCTAAGCTAAGCGTAGGAAAATGAATAGTGGAAACCCCGAAATTTTCTGCCTTTGCGTTTATTGCTCACTCGCTTATCTTTAATCGAACTCCTCCCGGCTCCCGGCACAGCATGTACTAGTCATGTCATTGGCCATCATTGTTTAGTTGCTAAGTAGAATGCTTTGTTGGTTCTGGACAAGTTGTGCTACATCGTAGGATTCTGTGTGCCTACGAATCTCACTCATAGCTAGGCACGAAACCACGGCTACACATCGGGTCAATATACATACTCCCTTGGTGTTACGATAGATGATATTATAACTTTCTAAGTTTTCTCAAAATATGTGTTATTACATATATTTTTTACTCTGTACTTCATTAATTTTCCTTCTCTATTTGTAGTAGAGCAATTATTGTAGATGCGTTGATAGTAGTAGTAGTAATTGTGAAAGTACATAATATATAAATGATTATTTTACCTTGACAACTCTAAAACGTTCTATTATAAGGCCCCTCCCAATATATAGTTGCTTAGATGAGGTGCTAAGTGCATGAAAAGGCTTAGCAACTAAACTCCCTAATGCATAGGTGCTTAGCTTTTTGTAGCTAAGTTTCTTTCATTTAATTGTTTAGCAACCCAATACATAGATGCCACATAGACGTTTTGTATAGGTCCGCGCACTTAGCATCATTTCTTTCTGGAGACACCAAAAACTATCTCTCTCCTTCTTAATTACCCAGCCACATCATCTTCTTGCCTATGTGGCATGTCTTAGCACCAGTTCAAGTTGGAGCATTGGAAGGGGCCTAACACAAAAGGAGTATATCGGTGTTTAGAAAGTATAGGTCAATTTATTATAGTCGAAATATCTCCGCGCAATAGTTTTCCGAGAACGTGTATCACGAACACCAGGTACATCCGTGTATTAAAACGTGTAATCAGATTCAGGCGTAATAAATGTGTGCATACGATACTCGTCATGTTACTATACTATTCATTCACAGTCGTTCACACGGCGAGGATAATGTTGACCAACGGCAAGAATCACCTAGATATCGCTGGCGGTGATCTATATATGGCAGTATAATTGTGGCTAATGAAATGTCTGAATCGCTGGAATCTGCAGGCCAGGAACGCGTTTTTCACGAGAGCGATCGCGATAAGAAATTTCCGATCTGGCTGATCTCATAAGTAACGTTAATATTCTAATCAGCCCCAACTGGTGACCAGCGCGCGAGATCGTCCTGCGCGGCTGGAAATCAATCTCGCACATTCTTCTATCCAATTATAATGACGTCGTTAAGATGCCGTAAAACCCATTCATTCACAAGGCTTCGCCTTCTTTTTTTCTTCTTTTTGTTGATAGCGGCTTCGCTCTCTTCTTGTTGGCTGGAGAATGCGCTGGGCAATGCTACCACGTACTGCTGTAACATTTCAGCCTGTGAATCCACCACCGTAGCTACCTTCTGTTGTTCCCGTAGCTTTAGGTTTAGATTGCTTGTGCTTTTCGTTTTTGTCTTTACGCCGTACTAATCGAATATTCACCGAACGGTACACACCAACAGTAGCCTGGATCAGTCAAGATCTGCATTAGTCGTAATCGGCGATGCACGCTGACGCTGCACACGCGGAGATGCCGCACGGATATGCCGGTGCGAAGCATATCCGCGAGTGAGCGCAGCGGGGGGGAGGTGCAATGACCGAGCCGTCAAGGAAGCGTTCGATTGCCGCTGCGGCGGCCCGGCGGCGCTGTCGCCAGCATACCCGCGGGTGACCGCAACACGACAACACGAAACCAACCGGGGCTAATGAGGACAGCGTGGAGGGTGGCCCATCGTGGAATTATTGGAGTCCTCCGACACGGGAGGCGACTGGTAGTTCCTGGATCGCCTTTGGCATGCATGTGTTGCACATATTGTGCGCCCACTGGCCCCTTGGGTTGCTCAAACCATCTCTCCCGTTAGGCTAGTTTTCTTGTTTCTAATTTTTTGACTTGTCATTGTGGATTTCTGGCTAAGCCACAATACGGTTCCTTGCAAAAGAAAAGGTGAACACTAATATATGGTAATTATAGTGTGTTGATGAACAAATTTTCTAAAGCACATATATAGTTCTTTTTGGCTCACAAACTGATACTGTATGACAGTGAATTGCCAAGTAGCATAAGTTGTACATGGCATTGTTGCGACCATTGTATAAGAAAATGAGTACGAAACTTTGTTCTCTTATTGGCACTATACTACTATGTCTTGAACATGTACGGCGATGATGTAGTTACCTAACATGTTAGTCAGAATTATTTACATAAAATATTCCCATACGAGATACTGTTCCTCACTCTAAACATAAGGCCCTTATCTCTTGTTTCATGACGACATCATTGATCATACCGTCACCGAACGTTTTTTCATGAACAACTAACCATGGAAAACAATTGGCAAGAGTTAAAAACTAAACGGCTCCATGCCGCGCGCATAGAATCGGTTGGGTACCTGACGTGGATCCGTGCTGTTCCCGTGCGCCAACCAACAGGCAGGCCCCACCGCCCGTCTCCAATCACCTAATCTACACCACCAGGGCCCCACCGGCACCGTACCAATCAGCTTCGCCGCTGCCCATTCTCCACGTCCCCCGACGCTTCGGGTCACCTGTATTTATAGCCTCCTCTTGGTTCGACAGAGTCGGAGAGCACCGTTGAGCTAACACAGCTGAGCAGCAGCATAGAAAGGATTAGCTCGTGGCGATCGATAAAGGAGCCAAGAGATCAAAAGTTCAACACACACAGACACATACACACGATGGTTATGGGAGAGGGGATGGATAGCGAGATGAGCTTGTCGAACATGGTGTCGAGCTTCTTGGAGGAGGGAGAGAGGGAGACATGGCCGGAGAACGACGACGATGATGAGGGATCCAGCAGCAGTGATGCTGCCGAGAGCAAGGCCTTCTGGCAGGCCCAGCACTCCCAGCTGCATGTAAGTCTTTAATTCCTCCATTTGCTAGCGAATTTGTTTGCGCGTGTTCATCGAGAGTAATTCTGTGAACTGCAATGTGCACTGGCCTGTCCGCCTGTGGATGATCGGCAACAAGACCATCCAAAACACAGATGCAACCATTTGATCTTGCCTGTTCATGTTTGCTTTGGGCTAAGCCTGGTAATATATCTTCTACTAGTCCTGATCGAGAGATGTGGATGTGGATATACAGGAGGCTTTGGCCAAGACCAGCCCGGCCGAGAGCAGGATCCGGGCGGCCACGGAGGAGGCCGTCGAGAAGATGCGCGCCGCGGGCGCCGTCTGCTCCTGCGCGAAACGAGCGGCGGCAGGGGACTGCCGGAGTTGCATGCTACGGCTCGTCGCTGATCAGCTGTGCGACGCCGGGTACAACAGCGCTATCTGCAAATCCAAGTGGACGCGCTCGATGGACATCCCTTCAGGTATTTGGCTGCTTTTGATAGTTACTTCTAATTGTAAGATAAATTTAGATGGCGTAAAGATCCGAGTGTGCCAGGAGAAAAGAGCACACGGTTGGCCTGAACCGTATGGCCGTGCGAGCAGGGCGCAGAGAAGGTGTGGTCTGGGACGTCTGACCTGTCTCACTAATTAGAGGGACTAGTACTCCTGTAGTCAAGATTTGATCCGTCTGATTTCTGAACTTTTCTCTTTTGTTCTGTTGCTGAGAGTTGAATAACAGAAGCATATTCGCCCACGTAACCATGATAGCGTTTTCCATTAAATGGGTAGCGAACACGAGAACTTGCTAATTCTATAATGATAACCTGGCTCACATGGACATGGTCATCCTACGCCTACGAAACAGATCGACGCCTCCAGTGCGATAACATTAATACGGCCAAGTAAATGTCAGGCACCCGCCACCGCTCTATTATTTCCGGGCTTCATGTGACATGAACTTGTAACGTACAGTCCTTCCCACTTGACACGCCCACATCAACTCGCCCGACCAGATGAATTACGCCACGTTTAATTGCTTGCTCAAAACATGCCAAAGCGAGCCGCACGTCCTACTTGACAAGTTTGGCACGCACACACTCGAATGGAACTGACGTTTTTTTCTCTCTGCAGGCGAGCACAGCTACGTGGACGTGGTGGTGCAGACGAAGAGCGGCAAGGCGGTGCGTGTGGTGGTGGAGCTCAGCTTCCGCGCCGAGTTCGAGGTGGCGCGCGCCGGCGCCGAGTACCGCACGCTGGTGGCCGCGCTCCCGGAGGTGTTCGTCGGCCGCGCCGAGAGGCTGCGCGGCGTGGTGAAGGCCATGTGCGCCGCGGCCAAGCAGTGCATGAAGGAGAACAACATGCACCTGGGCCCCTGGAGGAAGCACAAGTACATGCAGTCCAAGTGGCTCGGCACGCCCGAGCGGGCGGCGGTTGACGCGGTGACGGCCGGATCGCCGGAGAAGCTGCCCAAGTTCAGGGCGTCCATGCTGAGCTTCGACTTCGGCCGGGCCGCGGTGCAGGTTGCGTGATGCCATGACATACAACAAGATCATGCCATAGTGGTCATGTTATATACGTATGCCGAGGGCGCTGTACTAGCAATAGTAGTCTAGTATTGTGTACCAACGATTTTAGGTGTTAGCCAGGGTTCAAATTCCAGAAACCGATGGTAACCAGTCGAACCCCGGAATGATAGTTCAAACTTGGGACGTAGGTATCATTTGATATCGTCACTGTAAAGGAAATTGCAACTTCATGAATCTGTTCTTGAAGAAGAAAAATGATCTCCATGGAATGGGGATTAAAAAAAGTAAAAAAACTGAAATTAACTTGCTAATATATAGAGATGAGCCAGCCGAAGCGTCAAGATATCAAATCTTCAATCAGTAGTGTGATGGGACAGGCACTAAACATACGCGCGCTTGTTACTGATGCATGTCTTTCAAACTTATGCCATGACGACACAGGTTCAGAAGAGAATCACATGTGCAAGATGCATAATTTGGAACCATCCAAGCAGATGGTACAGAAGTTGAAACGATAGGCTATGAGATGAATCAATAATTTGGAACCATGTAAGCATAGTTTGCTTGTACACGTTTCAATAAAGGGATACGTTACATTCACCTGCAAAAATACGCTTCGGTACTGATTCATTTTGAGCAACAGACTGAAAGTGCTAAGGCTGTCGTAACAAACCTGACTAAGTTCACATAAAAATTGCTAAAAGATAATTGCAAAATGTCTTAGAATGCTCGTAGTCGCTTGCCATTCCAGCATATGCTTCTGGTCTATAAACCATAGACAGTTTCAGTGTGTTCATCCCTTCAGCTTCCTCACCAAACAGTATAACAAGAGAAACAAAAGAGGGGATAAAAATTCAACGTTGAAGCCAGACGAGTGCTTATTGTGCTATAAAATAATGAAGACAAACAAATGGTACTTTTTGTTATATACCAAAAGAATTTTTTGATAATTACATTCAGAGGACTACCGGGCTAGCACAGATTGCAAGGGAGAGGATTAGCTACAGCAGTTTTGGCGGTGGAGGTCCAGAGAGATCATGATGGCTATGCTTGAGCTTTGGACCCAGTGAGCTAGCCATTTCTTGTGATCATGAGTCTCCTGGCAGTTTGAGCTTGGCATATTGTAAAGTGTTCCATCTCTATCAAGAACCATCTTAAACTTCTCCAATAATTGAACTATCTGCCAGAATTCAGGCCTTTTATCAGGTTGCAAGGCCCAACACTGCTCGATTAGAAGCCGTAATGCTGTTGGACAGCTACTAGGAATGGCCGGCCTCACATTCTGAAAAATGGAAAGTTACGTTCATCATTTTTTTTACCCAGGAAACACAGAACCAGAAAATGATGCAAACATGCATGTGTTTATTTTTGGAAGGGACAAAAGTGTTCAAGTACTCCCTTAACATTTGAAGGGTTAACCATACAATCCAACAAAACAAAAATGTCTCAATATATTGTAGTACTATCTTATGCAATGCCTCTCTTCACTTTGAACAGGACGGGTACTCAAGCCACCGAAGGTATTACTATGCAGAGACAGAATAGGAATCAGATGAGTGCATACCTTGTCAAAAACAGCAAAGGCTGCTTGGAATGGAGTCAACTCTTCATAAGGTACTGAGCCGGTAAACATTTCCCATAACATAAGGCCAAAGCTGTAAACATCAACTTTTCGACCATAGGGCTTGTGCTTCATCATCTCTGGAGCCATCCATCTGAAAGTCCCAGGGTCATTCGCCAGAGGGTCACAGTACGCTTCTTCACAAGCTATTCCAAAATCAACAATCTTTGCACAGCAGTCTTCGTCAAATATGATGTTCTCTGGTTTCACATCACGATGGACAACTCCTTGCGAGTGAATGTATGCCATACCGTGTGCAATATCCAAGCCAACTGAAAGAATCTTCTCCAAAGGTAGAGATTTGTGCTCCTGCTTGTGCAAAAAGGCTCTTAAAGAACCCCCAGAAAGGAATTCGGTGATCACGCAAAAGACTGGTGGACTGCTGCATGCTCCAACGAGCTACATAAACAAAATTGTGGGGATCAATTAAAGCTTTTGTTTGTCATGGTAAAATAGACGAGATCCACAGAAACAGGACCATGGATTGTTACTAGCATGATCATACTGGCCTACTGAATAAAGCGATACAAGTGCTTGGCTTTCATTTCCATATTTCTCAAAGTGCATTTACTAGTATATGTTAGGACTTAGGCATGAAATAAGAGTGTAGGACCACCTGGAAATTAAAGCTAGAAGTGCAGCTGCTAGAGAAACAAGTACCGATAAATACTTGTCCGTTCGTGAAAGTACTCTAAGTCGTCTGGCAGAAGAGTTGTGCCAGAAGCCACGAGTTACAGGCTAGTAAATGGTTGCTCTGCCTATGCAAATTACATATCGCATTAACTATTCACGCTTGCTTGACAGCCGACCCAATAATGGAAACTCATGAAGTTACCTTAATGACGTTACGATGTTGGAGGCGGGACAGCGTGGTAATCTCCGTGTTGAACTGCTTCTCAAGCTGAGCGGCCAACTCTGCATCTCCCTCGTCGTCAGGCTGCCTGATGAACTTGACAGCAACAGGCTGCTCCTGGTAGATCCCATGGAACAAGCGGCTGTGCGCCCCGGACGCAAACCTATTCCCGATGAGCAGCTGTGAGCGATCAACAGACCATTTCTTGAGCACCTCCAGTGCAGCAGCCTTTGCCCTTTCATTGTCCCAGCACTCCTTCCTGTGTTTCACCTTGCCCGGTGCCCTCACCGGCGCAGAGGCGGCCGGAGGCGCTCGTGGCGGAGACGACGATTTCCGGCGCGGCGGTGGGGTGGAGAACCTCTTGCTGGCCGATTTGGCCTCCAGGAACACTTCAGATATGGGACGACTTGGGAGAGGCGATCTTGCCCTCAGCATCGGCTTACGCCCCTCGCCGACGGCCTTCAGCGAAGAACTCCGTGTCCGCGGTGCATCAACGTCCGGCATTTTCTTGCTTGGGAACGGAGAAGGGCTAGAGCACACCCTAAGCAGCATCAAGCTTTGCTCATCCGGATAGAAGGAGAACTCGAGAGGTCCCGGGCTTTCATCGTTCGGCTCCTGAACCTCGGGCTCATCGCAGACCTTGATAAAGAGGTTGTTGCCTCCCTTCTTTCCATTTCCAGCGCTGCCATCCTGCTCGGTCGAAGCTTCTTGCGACGGGTGAGGATGGTCACTGGCCTTCTCGTGCTGCGTCGGTTTGCTGTCCGAGGACGAATCCTCCAGCTCCATCCGCGGCTGGGCACTCAAAGATCTTGATCTCGGAATGGGGGCATTCGCCGAGTTGGTGGGCGGGATTTTCGCCGTCGGCTCGAAGTTCATACCGTGGAGCTTGAACCCCGAATCGGATCCTTTCTGCTTCAGCGCTGCGCCGCGGTTGAACTGCTCAAAGAACGCGCCGAACTGCTCCCTGCCGGAGTTGGACCGGACGACGGAGTGGGAGAACCTCGTCCGTCGCACCCACGAGTAATCGTCCTCGTCCATCTCCCCCGGACCTCAATGCGACCAGATCCCGATGCAACGGATTGAATAATTGATGCGTCGAAGGAGCTGGACTACAGGAACCTCGATGAGAAAAACCCGGATCCTAGAACATCCCACAACTCATTGAACAGGCGCCACATTTGATCCCTTCTTAAGAAGACATGCCAAATCTCCTGCCCGGCTCGATTGCTCCGATTTGACGCACAATCCGACCAGATTCCATGAACCGCCTCCCCCTCCTGGATCAATGCAGAAGCAAATGCTCGAAAAATCAATGCAGCTCAGAGGGAAAGAATCTTACTTAAAATTGTCCATCTCGAATTGTGAAGACACCAAACACAACGAAGGCTTCTGTTGTTCAAACACGCGGATTTCGAACAGAAGAAGGGCGGATCAAGCGACGGACCGTGCAGGCGAAGTAAAGGGCAAAAATGAACAGAGGCGTGCAAGAATCATCACATGCAAGAAAAGGTGAGGCAAGAGCCGTGAATCCGAAGCAGGAGGCAATCGGGGAAATTCAGAATTCAAAAGCCCCGTTCCACGCCACACTCCCTCACGCAACCCGGTACCCCAGATCAAAAAGGATTCGTCCCCCTCCCAATCAAAACCAAACCAAGAAACGTCACGGCCGCTTACCCGATCAGAAGAAACAGCCGAATCTGAAACCAAGCGAAGCGCGAGCGAGCGAGCCAGGAACGTGGAGGGAGCAGCAGCGACGTGGGAGTAAAGCTGCGCGGTTAGCGCGGGGGAAAGGAATCGGGACGGCGCGAGAAAAGGCGCCGCCTGGTGGCTTCGTGGGTGGTGGGGTGGAACGGAATGGAATTCGCGCGGAGGGGTAGTGGGAATGTTGCGACGGGGGCACGGGACGTTCCAACCGCTCACCGAATCAAGCAGCTACAGGGGCACCAATCCGAACACTTTTTTCCTCTTCCTTTCCCTTCTTTTGCCTTGCGCGTTTCCCTTCTTCCTTTGCCTTGGCGTGAAACTGATAGGCAAATCGAGGATGAAAACGAATCCTCCCTCTCTCTCTCTACGTTAAAAAATAGTCGAAGAAGTAGATTTAACATAAAGTGCGTACATATTTAGGATATATATAAAAATAGAGTCAGTCGTTAACTCTTTAATTTCTCTATCTCATTTAAAATCAATATAAAGATAACTCATATAATAAATTATATCTTTCTTTTTTACTGGGCAAATTATATCTTAAATTGACTCTATACAAAAAATTAATATTTAATATATCAACGTATAAAGACAATGAGATCGACTCAATAGCCTTCATTTCTTAGTAAAGTCTAACTCTTCACGAAAAGCTAGTTTAATTCTTTTTTTTCTCTAAATCAGTATTATTCTATATGATATAACGAAGAGTCAACTAATGTCACGTCTTTATATATGTCTTTAAGACTTAGACCACTGAGGTTTCTCCAAATACTTCTTTAACAGTCAATTATTAGGGACGAGTTTAGGATTAGCGCACGGTATTATATGATTCTTTCCTTGGTCGGTCTCCAACGTCCATGTGGATCTCGTGTGAAGTGTTCGCCTACGACTCTACGGTGTGGGCGTACTGACCGAGTCCATGGCCTATTTCGTGAGGCCGCCGTATGCTGATCTCATGTAAGTCCTTGTAGGATCGCTTTGCAGCAAGATATTGGAGATCTTTTGGATTTTGGCCATAGGTAGAGGGGCGAGGTTGGGGACTGGTCTCGCAATACGTAGTGCCTGTTTCCCGGGGATTTACGTGTGTTTGGGTTTGGTCAGAAACCTTTGTTATGTGTGTAACACGGTCCATGTTATGTGTGTACCCGTTGTACCGTGTTAACTCGACCTAGGTGCTTTGGATTTGACACACTACTAGTCGTCGGTTTCTAACGAGCAAGGCACGTTACACGTTAAGATCAATCGCAAATGATTTCTTTAGTTGCTATACTTCTTCCAATTTATAAAAACGTGATGTTTTTATATAGTTTTAGTTAAAATTTTAAAACTTTGACTATTAATATCATTTTAAATAGAACTAGCACAGTGTCCCACGCAATTATACGGAAAACGTTTTTAATTATCTTTATTCTTTTACCTATACGCATGATATTAGGTCGGCACGGGAAATAAAAATTCAGATCGCGAGACGGCCCACTAGTCGTTATACTGAGCCCTCTATTTATATATAATTATGATGATCTATTAGATGTGATCTGTTTAGGTACAATCATGATGATCTATCTGTTGTGATCTGATTAGGTACAGTTATGAAGATCTATCGGCTGTGATCTGTTTAGGTACAGTTATGAAGACATATCAGTTGTGGTCCATTTAGGTACAGTTATGAAGATATATTTGTTGTGGTCTACTAATAATAAAATAGTCCACCAGATTAAGATCGGATGTTTTACTTTTTTGCGAGAATTTCTAGCCTCTCCGTTCCTTTACTATTTATTAAATACGAGTTGGTGGTGTTGGTGATGGTAAATTACTCTCCTGTAGACCGTCCGATTGCTCGTCAATGGTCAGGATCGAGACGGTGGCATTTTTATAATATGTGTGCAGCTCTAGGTAGAAACAACCATTCCTACGTTTTTGGAAATGCTCCAGAATAACCCAATCTATTAGCAACAACCATCCTTACGTTTTAGGTATTTTGTTTAGTACATGTATGCTTCCAAAACCGACTGCGTCTCACATCATTTGACATCCTCCTTCTCAATTCATTTGCATCTGGAGTCAAGGAGTGGAAGGTGATTAGCACTATACTAATCATACTTGCTATCCGCCATATCAACTCGCGCTCCATCTCCTGGAAAGTATAGCTAGATGTTCTTGTTGTATGAAAATCTCACCTAAATTTTCTTTGCAGTGCAGATTTATTTCACCATTCAAGCGATGCATGTATGCTTGGATCGTTCGTGCATGTGATGTAGCGACACCTACAGGTAGGGCTAGCCCACCCTGTCCGAGCTAGTCCAAGCTGGCAGGCCACGCCACCCTGTTTATTCTATTAATTTGTGAAAATCTTAAAACTCACATTTTACAAACATATAGGCATGTATTGTTGAATACGGTTGGCTTCCTTGCATTTTGGTACGAGTGTGATAGCCCTAAAATTTGAACTATAAAGCGGTAAGTCTCCTTGATGGAAGGCATGAAACATAGCTATCGGGTTGTCCTTTATGACATCCCAAAAGACTTGGTAAAACTCAGTGAGAACCTATCTGGCTTCGGCGCTTTGTTATGTCCCATTTGAAATACCGTATCATGAATTTTCTTTTCAGTAAAAAGAGATGCAAGGAAGTCATTTCAGCTTCTGACACCTGGGGAACATCCCTAGAAGATTCAAGCATCGAAAAGTGGTTAAATTCCGGTGGTCCAAAGAGAATTTTATAGTATGAGGTGATACGTGATTTCAGCTACATTTCACCCACTATGAACTATCATCACTTTCCAATTGGAAAATTCGCTGCTCTCTGAACTTGCTATTCACAATGTTGTGAAAATAGCTCGTATTATTGTGGCAATAATATATCAGAATTGAATGTATCTTGGATCGAAATTTTCATTCGTAGATAAACTCGACTTTGTCTGGAACGTAAGATACAATTCAATCCCAGCATGGATAGAGAAAATAAATGATGCGTTCAAGGCCATCCACGGGCACCTCTAGGATCAACGAGGACACGATCCAACGGCTGGGAAATTGTGAGGACAGGATCCAATGACTGCAGGGCACGTCCGTTTCTAAAGGAAGTAGCCTATTTTCCGTGTAATAGCAAAAGGTCAAGCCTAAAAAATCCAAACAGACCGGCATTATTAATTGCTAAACTCAGCATATTATATGGCCTTACCTACAGCGTCCTGCAGTGACGTGGGCTCTGCTGCAGACTATATTAGCGATTGCTCAGCCGTTGACCAATCGCTCTCGGCGATGCACATGGGCCAGCTGTTGACCATGCACTGCCTTGGCATTGATGAATCAAAAAAATTTCTTTACTTCTCCGCTAAACCGCTAGAAGAAAATCGGCGTTAATAAGCCCACGCCCACAAACGGGGCCTTAGCGGATCCAGAACAGCCCAGAGACCGCGAGCTCCGCCTCCACTCTCGCCGTCTGTCCCGCTGCTCCGCGCCACGCTTGCCACCGGAGGCGGAGGAAATAATCCGAATAAGAATAAAGCGAAGTCAATGCAGGTCGCGATCACCACCACCGTCTCCGCGCACCCGCACCCCAAGCCCTCGGTCTCCTTCCTCCGGCCGTCGCGTCCACACCGGGTCCGAATCCACCCTTCCTCCCGCGGCCTGCACACGAAGTCGAGCGCCATGGCCTCCTCGCCGCCGCCGCCGCAGCAGCAGCAGCTTACCATCACGCGCCCCGACGACTGGCACCTGCACCTCCGCGACGGCGATGTCCTCGCCGCTGTGCTCCCTCACAGGTTCGCTTGTCACTGGCCCGTCTTGGTAATGCACGCGAAGTGTTTGGTGTAATGTCTCAAAGACCCTAACAGGTAGGTTGGCTGTGTGTTTGTTGTCAGCGCGAAGCATTTTCAGAGGGCCATCGTGATGCCCAACCTGAAGCCACCGGTGACAACAACTGCGCGAGCTGTGGCATACAGGGAGGAGATCCTGAGGGCACTGCCCTCCGGGAGCAGCTTCGTGCCACTCATGACGCTCTACCTCACGGACAGCACTAGCCCAGATGAAATCAAGCTCGCAAGTATGGACTCTCCGTACCACGATCAGTTCTATAACTGGTTCTTGTTGCAATGTTAGGCAGTTGCATGTATATCATGGTTACATTGCATGTCGTGGTTGCGAAATAATTGCATTTCTCAGCTCCCAACTAGCAGAAAACCAAATGATAGTAAGTGCTACTATTGGTTGATGTGTCTATTTCTCGAAGTGTTGATGCACACTTTCTGCAATGAATTAGTTACCACATTAATATCTGTTAGAAGCTAGAATAAACTTTGTTAATGTGCTTACAGTAGTACCTTTATGATTTTGTGTCGTCTTATAAATTTTTATTCCTTTACCAACAGTTTATGCAGTGTAGGATAATAATGTTTACTTTCATGCTATGTTTGTCATATCGGTCTTAGGAAAGAGTGGTGTGGTTTTTGCTGTCAAGTTGTATCCTGCTGGAGCAACTACCAACTCCCAAGATGGTGTCACCAATATATTAGGGAAGTGCTTACCTGTCCTTGAGGAGATGGCCAGGCAGGAAATGCCCTTACTTGTAAGTAGCTCTGTTGCTCTTCTTCCTATATGCGTATCGAAGTTTCAGTCCATGTGCCAAGTCGGTCTCCTGTTATACTTCAGATGTTAAATGACTAAATGAGGTTGTCATGTGTTGCCTTGACAACACCTATCTTATCAAAAAGGTATTGTGTCAAGTTAGTAATATTGGCTCTTGCATGGTCAATGCTGATATAGCCAGCTTTATAGCTGTTACTTATTTCCTTCAGGTGCACGGAGAAGTTACAGATCCTCATGTTGACACATTTGACCGCGAGAAAGTTTTCATTGAGAGAATATTAGCACCACTCGTACAAAAACTTCCACAGCTGAAAATTGTTATGGAACATATCACTACGATGGATGCGGTTAACTTCGTAGAATCATGCAAAGAAGGTGTGTGCTGTTACAATGGCTTTAATAACTTCTGTTTGCCCTTATATATGGTCATTCAATTTTTGTGCACTCAGGTCATGTTGCTGCAACGGTGACTCCACAGCATCTCCTTCTCAATAGAAATGCCTTGTTTCAGGGTGGCTTACAGCCTCACAATTATTGCTTGCCAGTACTGAAAAGAGAATCTCACAGTATGTTCTGGTCAACCTCATAGCTATCTCTAATTCTGCTCCAATGTCGTAAGTGGAATATAGTGGATGCGCTTCCTACCATTGTTTATTGTTCACAGTGAGATTTATGTGGTTGAAATCAGTGACTTGGGTATTTCTTCAGCAGTAAAAATACTAGATCTGTGACCTTGCCCTTCTTGCATTACATTATCCTGTTCCTCGTAATGACTACATTCAATTCTTACTCAGCATTACAATTTCCAATCTAGGAACACGGTAATGAACTTCCTGCATTCTTTTTATTGTAAAAAATGTCGCTTCTTCCATTTGTAGGATAGCAGTAGCACTAGCAATGAGTATTGGCAGAAATGTGAACGCACTTCTTTCCACATTCAGTGTGTTTTACTCTTTCCATATCTTCTACCTCAGGACAAGCTATTGTTTCTGCTGTAACTAGTGGGAGCAGACGGTACTTTCTTGGTACTGACAGTGCCCCCCATGATAAACGGATGAAGGAGTGTTCCTGTGGATGTGCAGGAATATATAGCGCTCCTGTTGCTCTTTCTCTTTATGCGAAGGTGTTTGAACAGGTAATATCTTTGTCTGTATCACTCTCTCATTAGAATTCAAGTATTTTATTGCTCTAGATTGTTATGATCTTACAAGAAACTACAGCTATAGTGATGTCAGGTACATAAAGTCTATCACAAGCTTGCTGCGTAAACAAATTGCAGACATATTTCCCTGATCTGTTTCTTGGGCATATTTTTACTGTTTCAGGCCGGTGCTCTTGATAAGCTAGAAGCATTCACAAGCTTCAATGGGCCAGACTTTTATGGCCTCCCAAGGAACACTTCCAAGATTGTCCTGAGGAGGAGCGCCTGGAAAGTGCCCGCAACTTATACCTACAGTTCAGGGGTGATTGTGCCGATGTCTACCGGCAACACTCTAGAATGGCTTCCATCCGATCAGCCTCAAGAATAAACAAACTGCTACATCATTTGACGAATGCATTTGGGGCGAAACAATAAGTGGAATGGTTCCACGTCTTCTCCTTCCTGCTAGAATCAGCATGATAAACATGGTTTCTGCCACAAAATTTTCCCTGTGTGGGATTTTCTTGAAAGCAACATTGTAAGAGTACTCCAAGGAAAAACATTGTAAGAGCAACTTATTCAAAGCAACAGCAAAAGGTCTTCATCTCCATAAAAATGAAGGTTTCCTTGTTGAGTTGTTATATGCATTTCATTGGATTACTCTTCCATTTCAGTAAGTGCTGAGAGGGCAGAAGATATACTTTCCACGCATGCTTTAGGCAGCTAGGCACCACTAATGAATAAATTTCAACCTTGCAGTTATGTCCTCATACATCGATCCGACGGTTCTGCTCTCACAAAATTTCGCTGACACAACTCGTGATTGTATTTACGGCTGTAATCTCACCTTTTTTTGATAGTGTGATGGATACGCATGCTTTCAGGTCAGTGTAGCATGTATTTCCTTGCTCAATGATCTCCCATGCACAGAACACAATCAACCTATCGCACTCTGTGCTCCCCGCTCTGTCGTCGCCAATCACCATCTGTCAGACTATCGTAACATCTAAACTGTCATCGCCGTACTCGTCATGGATCGAACTCAGGAGCGCTCGCCGCTCAGCGCTACGCACGATGCCGTTCTCCTCCATCTCCTTCACCACCCTATCAGCATCCTCCCTCTTCCCCGCTCTGCACAGCTCCTCCACCAGCGCCCTCCTTGTGAAGTGATCCACCACCGTTCCCGCCCTGGCCATCTCCCACATCACCCGCTCCGCCTCCCCGACCTCCCCGGCGATCGCGAGCGCGCTGACGAACGCGTTGCAGGACGGCTCCGTCGGCACCATCCCTTTCCCCCGCATTTCATCGAACAACTCCTGGGCGTTCTTCGTTCGGCCCTGCGCGCTCAGCCCGTGCACCAGGTAGCTGTAGGTGAAGGCGCCCGGCTCGCACCCGTACTGGGGCCCCATCTGGTGGAACACACGCAGCGCGTCGTTGAGGTGCAGCGACTGCGCGTAGCCCCTGACGAGCACGTTGAGCGACCGCGTGTCCGGTGCGACCCCCTCCTCCAGCATCTGCCTGAACAGCGCGGAGACGGTGTCCATGTACATTTAGTGGACCATGGTGTCATTGCCTCCCCGCGACAGCAGCGCGGTGAAGAGCGCGTGGTAGGTGTCGGCGGCGGGGTCGGCGGAGGAGCGCATGAGGGTGTAGACGTGGAATGCCTTGCCGAGCTTGCGGAACTGGCAGTAGAAGTAGAGCGCGGCGCGGAGGAGGGGCCCCGGGGAGGGGAGGGAAGGGAGGAGGGAGAAGAAGAGCGCGCAGGTGCGGTCGAACTCGGGGTAGAGGTCGGCGGTGCCGAGGCGCTTGATGGCGACGAGGAAGGGACCCGGGTCGGGGCGGAAGGTGGGGAGGCCGATGGAGCGGGTGAGGAGCGGGAGGAGGAGGCGCGGGTCGGGGGTAGAGGTGAGGAAGGATGCGAGGAGGGGAGCGGTGAGGCGGGAGGGGAGGGAGGCGATGGCCGCGGAGACGGCATCGGGGGAGGCGGGGTGGGCGCGCGATGGCTGCGGCGGAAGCGGTGCGGGGTGCGGCGGGAGGAGGTGGAGAATGGGAGGTGGTGGGAGAGGGAGAGGGAGAGGGGGAGAGGGAGAGGGAGGCGTGGGTGGGTGTGGCGCCGAGGATGCGGCGGAGGAGCGTGGTCATCGCGGCGGCCGCGGCAGGCGCATTCGGAGCTGAAAAACGGTAGGGAGCCGCGCGCGGATTGGGGTTTGGGGATACAGTACAGTCTAGGACCCAGGACGGCACAACACAATCCCACCCCGCCACCCGGTTAGGCGACCGCCAAGCACGACGCGCTCACAGAGCGCCGGCCACGAAAAAGGGGAGAAATATCAGGCGGCCTGGTTGGCTCACAGGATGGCCGCCGCCGTCGCGTTGGCGAGCCCTCTCCGGCGACTCCTCCACTTCCCTTACCCACGCCGTGCTATCCCCACTCCACACCACTTCTTCGCGCGAGGTAAGCCATAGCCCACAGCTCCGTTTGATTGAGCTTTGTCTAAGACTGTAAGGCAGTAATGCTTGACCGCCTATGCCGCAGGGCGGTGCCAAGTTGCCCTCGCCGTCACCGCGGCCGCAGTCGGAGATTCATCTGCTAAGGGGACTGTGGACAGGAATGTAGCCAAGGAAGTTAGGAGCATTCTGGATATGGTTATTTCTTTTTCTTAATTCTAGCTCATTTTATTCTTCATTGAACTCCATAGAACTTCCGTCGGAGCCTAGGTCGATGTGAAACATTTTGATTGAGTTGTCAGTTTATTGAGACTAGATGGTTGATTATAATGCATATAGTTGACTTGTGGGCGTCATGTTTGATTGAATGCCTCAATGGAACTACTAAACAATTTCACAAAGCATTATGCGCTTCATGTTACGTTCCAGTAAGTGAAGCTTATCTTGAGTATGGAAAAATTCGGGGAAAAGAGATTCAATCAATAAGAGTGTCTATTTGGTCCTTGAAAACATAATCTTTGAACCATATTGAACTGGTTTGCCTTTTGTATCAAGAGAATAAAAATGCTCCAAATGTTGCTCCTTCTAAGGTGCACCAACTGACGAGTTCTAGGTAAAAGATGTTGAAGTTCAACAGATAAGCTGTGAAAAGAAATATAAACTTGATTCCTGATGTCCTACAATGCCACATGATGGTCACAACAGAACATAACATAGCTCCATCTTTTTGCATATTAATAATGTACCATCAGGTTAGTACATTATTTATTAGTTACTTTGTCCCAATACTGAGCTTGGTAATACAATTTTGGATCTGGAGTTTGATACTGATACGGTTATTCCTTCAATTCATGAATTTGTATTGACAACAAGCTTATGCAGGCACAAAGGGCTTCCCAACGAAGAGACGTATTCCACACCAGTTTTCTTACTCCGCCTGTAATACAGGATGCTATGCTGGCAATTGAGAAGTTAGCTGATATCAAAGCAGTAGCTCAGGGGGGTTATCCACAGGTGATATTCAAATACCATCAAAGGAAATTTGTTTATAGCTTCCCTTATCCTTTTTTACAGGAAAGCTTCCATAATCCTATCTACCTTATTTCTGATCTATATTCATCTAGGCTGAGCGGTGCAGAATATCAGTTGGACATCCGGACTCTATGACAAGTAACCCAGATGTAGTTGCTGCTTTGAGGTTTTCTCAAATTTATATTGTAACCACCACTATCTGTTATATAATCTGACTTTGAGGCCTTCCTCAGCATCTCTGGGAATTTCCGATTGGAACCCTGTTCTCATGGTGACTTTCTCGGTGCTATCCTTGGGGCAGGAATAACTAGGGAGAAAGTTGGAGATATACTTTTGCAGGTCCACTATTATCCCAAATACTTGTCTTCTGGATGTTGTGGCCACCTTTTCCTTTTCCACCTTGTCATCATTTGAGATGTCTCTTTGCATTTTTGTTAGGGGGAAAGAGGTGCCCAGGTCCTTGTTGATCCAGACCTTGTTGACTATCTGACTTCCACACTAGAAAAGGTAGGTATCTCCCAAGTTGTGTTGCCAAATTCTCAGTTTACTCAAGCTGGATGTATGTATTCCCAATTTCGTGCCTATGTGTGTGATGGAAAGATCTGAGATATTTTATCCTTAGAGTTGGACGTAGTGTAATTCAATGTCATGCAACGCACATACCACAAGTTGTGTTCTCATTTTTTAATGGTTACTTACATCACAGAAAAGCTTTGTTTATTTGATGTTACTCTGTTGTATTGTGACTTTTGACCCAAATCTACACATGAACTTTGATTGATGTTCAGAATTACTGTATATATTATTATTGCAAAGTGCAAACTCTTGTGATTATGGTTTACTCTCAGTGGGATTTTATCAACAGGTTGGGAAAGTTGGTGTTTCATGCGCCCAGATTCCTTTGCTTGCTCTGGAGTATGAGCCACCAAGGTTAGTTTAGCATGCGGTCTCATATCTTAGTGTGTACTTCATGCTTGGGATCGCAAAATTTTATGCTGTAAAAGCCTGGAACAAGCTACTCAACAAGACCATTGAATTGCAGGACCAAATCATTTAAAACTGTAGAATCGTCACTTAGGGTTGATGCCCTCGCCAGTGCAGGATTTAAAATCTCACGCACAAAGCTTGCTAGCTTGATCAGGTATAAAACTTGAGCTGTTAATTTGCTACTTTAGGTTCAGTAAAGCTAGTCTTCACCTTAACATCAATAGTTGCTTGTGGACTTTCATATCTTCTAATTTGGACAGTGCCATCAGTACATAGCATTTTTAATCTGCTGATCAGAATGCAATTCATTTATGGATATGTATGCTTCTTTTGTTTGTTCAGTTCTGGAGATGTACGTGTGAATTGGTCACCAGTTTCGAAAAATGGAGTTACCCTCAAGGCTGGGGACGTTGTTTCTGTCAGTGGGATGGGGAGATTAAAGGTAAAGTAATCACCAGTTATCACCTTTTTTGTGACTGGCTTATGAGTCTTGAATTCCCTCAAGGAAGTTAGGATAAGCTTATGATGTTGCTGTTGGCACCTAGGTCACTCTGATGGCACTATTTTCTTGGTTTTGCTTGATTGGCATTCCATATGGAGTTTTTTGAAATATATGTTGGTGCTTGTGTCCAATTGTTTATGCCAGTTAAGTTGGATTTCAGGTGTTGCATTTGTCACATATTGTTTCAACATTAGATTCCTGCGTAATCTTTGAAACATAAACTTAAATTTAAATGAAAATGCTGCAACCTTTACTATGTACTGATGTTCAATATCTTTGTTGATATATTGATGAAGTAAATGTATTGCTTTGCTGATAGTTGGATTTTATTTTTCATCGGATGATATGCAAATACATGCTATAACATGCTATGGAAGATGTATGAATGCTACTAGAGATCTAAGAGATGCATAAATATATAAGGGCTTTCAAACTTGAGAGGATCCCTACGTTCTTAGATATAGAGCAACCTGTTATGGCTGAGATATTTCAAGTTATTTATTTTCTGTAGATTGGGGAAATCGTGACAACGAGGAAAGGAAAATATGCAGTTGAGCTGATTCAATATTTGTAGGCCTGCGACTGATCGATGGTTCTCTCAAGAATACTGAGTCAAATAATTGGTATGCATCTTGGTTTACTACTCAATAACAAAGCTGAAAATGTCGCAGAGCGTAGTGTATTCTTAAGATTAATCAAGTAATTACTTTATTTTTGAAACTCGTCAGAGATCAACAGTTCCGTAGAACTCATCAGTAAAGCTTCAACGTTGTCATAGACTGCTGAGATCACCGAGGCAGTACAAAAGACCATAGACAGTGATGGAAATAATAATGTGTTTATGTTGTGCATGCTTAACGTTGTATTACAGATTTGTACTGTTCTACGCTTTTACTATGCACTTCCCTATCAGAGTCGGGAAATCCTCAAATGAGCATATGTGCAGCTCCCCACGTTTACCAAAAAATAAATCTGCACTATACCAAACAAGCGCGTGTGTGTCTGTGTGGGATGAGGTGGGAGGGGGCACACCCGCAAATTTTCCTGATGAAACTCATCCATATTTTTTAGAACAAGAAAGGGCAGGTAGTAGATGTGAACGGTCTATGCAAAATATAAGTTTCAGCTTATCCTTTTTATTTCTCTTAACTCCAGATGAATTTGAGAATGGAATTTAGTGGGTATGCAGTCCACTTATAGTTATACATCCGCAAAGAAAAATCACGTATTTTGGATACATTTTATGAAGTAAATTCTATCATATATGCAAAGGTGGGTAGCTACCCATAAGCTCAGAAACCTGCTTTCATCAACTCCTCACTCCTGTGAGGACTTGTTCTGCTTTGAGGCCAAAAATAGGAAAGTTGTATGCCTTCAAAACAAAAGGATTTATAATTTCATAACGAAATGAAAATGTGTTTCTTCTATTCATCATATAACTTTTCGTACTAAATAACATGCCCTGTACCATATATGATAAAGTGCTAGCATTGTCAATCATGAAACATGTGAGATGACTACGATAAAGAGATAGGAAACTTTCCGCTTGGGTAAGTCAATAATACTGGTCATAGCTTCAACTCCCTTTTTAACGCTCAGAAACTTGACAAGGGGCTATTATTTGTACCGGATCAATGGTTCCAAGTTGCAAAATATCAAGAGACGCACTTTCCAAATCTGCAAAAGGTCTCGCAAGGGTCTTACTCTTATTCCTGCATATGATTTGCTATCACATGGTTCTTTTTTGAAAGTATTCGCGCTGTGCTCATTTTCCTGGGAACAGTTCCATGGTACAGATACTCACACATGCTTTTTGCCGAATAATGAACTACAACATTATGTAACAAAAGATTTGTACTTTTATAGTGATAGCACACCTGAATCTGATTGCATTACCATTTGAAGTGTTTGATCTGATTCAAGATCACGACCAGGGGACTAACTAATGATGCAACAATGGAATATATAGATTTTTGGATGTGTTTTCTTGTGCTGACCCTTGTGCACAGGCCTGAATTAAAAAGAAAAAAGGATGAAGCTTCAGATAATGCCACCACTGCAGGGATGTCTCCACTCTCCAGTTCCTTGAGAATACAATAATTTCCCCATTTTATGCATTTTCTCAAAAGAGATCCAACCTGATCCTGTGAGATACTGCCAGACCATGCAAAAAAGCAGGACATCACATGCATGTCTTAAAGGAGCGTGCTGTACCTGTATCCAACTTTTGTTGACCTTAAATAGTAACGTGACAGCATGTGAAAAGGAGTTGTTAAGCCCTCCAGTTAATTGGCCAGAAACTATAGCTACAGCTACCTTCCTTGCAGTTCTCTTTGAAGGAGATGCCAAAAGCTTGCTCACTCACATGCTCCTATGTCTCACCATGGACTTGGGAGGTTTTTTGCACAAAAACTTAAAACATTTCGGCTTCAGAGCGGAGCAAAAAAAAACACCAACAATGTTTGCCACCCCGTGGATTCAGCCGAAGGAAACCAAAAGGATAGTTGGATCATTTGGTGCCTGGGTGTCAAAAGTAGAGAACATTTGGTATGGTGACTTTTCTTTTTAAGAAGATTTGGTATGGTGACTTTAAAGTGGACTGTGCGGTGAAATGTTAGTGGGCTGAATGAGTGGAACAGCTCAGGGTGAGCTACACTTTCCATACCAAAATAATCCAAATTGGGACCCTTTCACCAAATGTTTACTTTGAGCCGGCGTGATGTTGTTCTTTCTGGCGGATAGATAATGTAGATCAGTTTCTACAGTGTCGAGCCCCATTTTTCTACAACTAGCTCCATGGTGTTCTTATCAAGTTTCTCTTGTCTTCTGCAGTCTAACAACTTCTTGGAAAATTAGCCGCTCCTTCAGAAAAGACATCCGTGCTGGATGTGTCATCTGTACGACAAGATTGGTTGTGACAGAATTGACTCCGGCGCTAATTATGCGTAAATCTTCCTTGGATTCCACGCTCACCATGCTTTAAAAACACACAAACCCTATGCTTGCATTTTGCTTGTCCTACTGGACATGCATTGCCTCCTTATTCCCCACGGAAGACTTGACCAGTTCGAAGATTTAATGCTATTTTACGTAGCCATGGCCCAGCCGAAAGGACATGCAGTCCTTTGAACTAGAAGAAATATGATGTGTTCAATGTAATTTTATCATGCCTAGTGTAGAAATACGTTATCGTGATTAATCTGTTAATAGTTCCTTCACTGCATCTAAGGGGGGCGTTGCACCACACGTTGCATATTGTTTATGGGGTGGTATTGATCTATCTGTTTTGTGAAGTTTGCATGGGATTCGCAAATTTCTAGACCAAAATAAGAGTCAACTTAACACCACTCGATGACCTCAAGGTGCGGCTAGCAAGCGATCTCTTTCTCACACGTTTCGACCTCCCATTTGCCATAGAACCTATCACTACCCCCACAGATACTTGCAGAAGTGGACACGCTTAGGATCAATAGCATGCTTACAACTAAAAGACTGCAGTTTTGTCCCGGCGCATATTATCTTAGGCACCATTATCTTATGGACCCACAAAGTATCTCCAATGAATCGACAAAAACACGTGAATTTTCTTTTTAATTTATCTCCATTGAATCGACAAAAACACGTAAAAAAATTAAGTAAAAAAAGGTTTTGATCGCAAGTTAGAATGACATAGATTCCGTTCAGCCGTTGGATCTAAATTAGACCAAAGGCCGCATTTCTTCTACCTCCTACACTTCTACTTCTCACCATCACGTTTTTCTAATCTAAGTTTGTCTTTGTTGGTGTTGCTGCCTCTGTGTCATCGCTGTCTTGGACTCGTCATGTCCGACGATTGCTGTGGCCAGACCATAAACCCCTCCGCTCCGGTGAACCACCCCTCTAACTCTAACCTCTAACTACACTGATGAGGTATCCTTCCTCGACTCTGCCTCCGTCGTCACTCCCGTGTCGCCGGCAGCTCCACCTCATAACCTTAACCACACTAGTAAGCACGCAAAGTTGAAGAAGCTAATCGACTGCAAATACCGAGAAAAATAGTCGCGTATCGTAATAGCAAGAGCTAATAACATAGTGGTACTACTATAGTTTCAGCACAATAATAAAAAAACCGTGAACTAAGCCTAAATATAAGAGCAGGCGCACATATAGCAAGCTTTGAATTTGAAACAACTTGGTCCAGATAAAGCACCATAATAACTGCACCGGCTTCAGTTAGCTCTTGCTCCGGTCTGACGACAAGTACAATACGTTATCTGAAGCCTACATGATCTCATCAGGAACATATGGCGTGCAAGTACCGTCCTGATCGATCTCACCCCAATCATACACGAGCATGGGTAGAGGAGTACTACAACCGCAGCATCCCAGATCCTACTCCGCACCGGTAACCCCCGACGACGGCATGACCATACCGTTCCCTCAAAAAATATATAAACCGTTCCTGCTCTGTTAACCGGCCGCCCCTGCGCCGGAGAACGCGCACCGATTCCCTGGCGCGATCCTACCAGGTAACGCTGCGAGGCCCGGCCGTGGCGCGGGCGCGCCGGCCACCAGGCGAGAGCCAACAACGGCGAGGCGCGCGGCTCGCTCACAGCTACAAGAGCTTGATTAATACGGAGTTGCAACCGTGCGAGTCGATTGCGTTGGTCGCTGTCGGTTCACAATAGTAGCAGACTAGCAGCGCCACACGCTTGTTCTCTGAAGATGATCTGGGATGGACTTGGACAGCTGCCTTTGCTGCCATTTCAAATGCAAGCACCCCACGACGAGGTGTTATTTTGTCGTCGTTCTCCCATGTTTTTCCATATTCCGTTTTGTTGCAAACGGAAATAAATCCTTATCCCCCGGTTGCTTTACCCCCAAGCGGCTGCCATCGGATCTGTACCTCGAGACACGTGCCCGCATAAACCACGCTCTCGTCTTCGTCACAAAACACACTGTCAAGCCTCTAATTAGACTGCTGCAACAAGCCGTAGCAGGACATGAACAGGGTGATTCTGACATGTCTCGCTTGGGCGACCTAGGACCCATTTATTCTGTAATTCACTGTAGTCATCTGCCATTCAATAAATGAAGTAGCAATAGTAGAGGTTATTCATATTTTATATGTCCAATAGTTATTATTGTGATTGTGAACGGCGTGTAATATGTATTCCCGTCATTTTATTATATTTCTTGCCTTTAGGCTACCTCGCTCTATGTATCATCCACCGGTCACATTATTTGATAGTCATGTGCACGTATCCTCTAGCATCTACTCTCTCTGTTCAGATATATAAGATATATTTTAACTGGGCTTTGACTGTAAATTCTTCTACAGTATTTTGCTAATAATTTCATTATCATAAAAAAGTGCTTTTGAATATGAATCTACTGGTATCAATTTTGTGTCACATAAATCACGTGTTATTGAATTAATCATTGGTCAAATCTTGAAATTGAATAATTTAAATACACCTTATATACTTGAAAGGAGGGAGTATAATGTTAGGCTATACTTTGCATCAATGTGTATCAACTCATTTACCACAGATTAGTACAACTCATTTATTATATTTGTGTGTCGGTCAAGATGTTGCCATAACCTATTCCTCGATTCCCTGCCACACTGTCAGCTTACAGTGAATACCCTATCCTCGCTCAAAATGTGGTGGTCAGCGCATGCTTTGCTGAACTTAGAGCAACTCCAGCCAAGCCCCTATCCGGCTTGACATTAGTAGATTTGCCGATTTAGGGCAAAAATCCGTGCCCCAGCTGCTCGCCATCCGCCCTTCCTATATTCAGCGCTCGGCATCCCCTTCCCTTGGCTCGCCACATCCATGCACGACACACGGCTCGGCATCGACCAACCGTCCCCCTTGTTGTGAACCGACGGTGATCAATTAGCAACCATCAAATAGCAACTGCTAATAACGATTCAAGCAAGCAACTGCCGTCCCTTGTGATTGTATATATATATGTAACTTGTCTCAAGAATGAATAAGAAGTATCATTTACAGCATTGAATCTCTGTCTCATCTCTTGTGTCCAATTCATTCTATAACACGTTATCAGTACTCGCTACTACCAAGAGCAAACCGGCCAACTCCACAAGAACAGAGAAGAAGCATTCAAGAATTTTGAAGAAGAAGAAGAATAGAAAGCAAGAAAAGGTGAGATCAATGGCTGAAAGAGTGATTCAGCAACTTCTCGCCATTTTGGCAACCATCGACATCGCCATTACCCGGGTTCTCCCTCTACCGCTCCACCGCCACCCCCGCTCTCCAACGGCTTGCTACCCAACGGCGGTGGTGATTGGGCTCTCGGCCACGGCAAGTCTTCCGGCTCGGCTCCATCGAGCGCCGGCAACTTCGGCAGTGGCGGAGCCACCGAGCTCGCCCGCCTCAACTCGGCGCCCGCGGCCCTCCTCGACCGCTCGGCATCCGCAGGAGGCGGCAATGCTCGGGCTCCAAGCCCCGACGCGCCACCCGCCCTCGGCGGCCCCTCAAGCGGCGATCCGGCGCGCAGACCCGGTGGCCTCCCACCGGCAACGGGCACGGCTTCCTTCGCCCTGGCGGCCGGCGCCCCCATTTCCGGCGGAGCCCGTGCTGCTTCCCAAGACCCGGCAGCGACCGGCCCGCCACTCCACTCCTTCCCGGACGGTGATCCTGCTGGCGACGAGGTCTTCCCGACCGGCGTCGGCTCTCTCCCGGCGTCCCTCCATCCGACGACAGCGGCGTCCTTAAGCGCCCCACGGCGACCCCACCTGGCCTCCACTCGATGGCGGCGGCGCCCCCACCCGGTCTCCACCCGACGGCGGCGGCCCCCCTCCTCGGTGCGGCGCCCTCGGCTGCACCGACGCCCGCCCTTTTTCTCACGCATGAGCCGGTAGCGGCGGTTAGGGAAAACCCTAACTCCCCTAACCGCCCGTCTTAAGGACCCCTCACGGGCCAGCCGGCCAACCTCAAGGGCCCAATAGGCCCCGTGGACCAAACCAGGCCGACGCGCCTCACGGGCCTCACGGGCCGGTCAAAAAGGCCCATCTGGGCAAATCCAAATAAAAAAATCCTGGGCTGTATATTTTCTGTTTAGCCCCTGGATTTTCGTATAATTATATAATTTTCAACCTTAGTTGAATATATTATAGTAAAACCCTCAGGTTTACTGTTAATTGCATATTAAGCCCTCAGGCTTTATGTAATCTTGCATTTCAGACCCTCAGGTCTTAGTATTTGCATATATCAATATGTAAATCATGCATTAAGTGTGTATTACCTCCGTAATACTATACTTTTATAATATGCATTTTATTATTACTTTGCAATTCCTTTATTTTATTGCAATATTACTCTTTTTTGCTCATAAATTCTTATTTAAAGCCTCATTTTGCTTTAAAATTTGTGAAAAATTATGCAAATTTGCGCATATTTAAGTGATTATCTTCTAAATTTTTTAGCAAATGCATAAGGTAATGGAGTCTATATCAATGGCTGTGATTGTAGCATCGCCTGTTCTTTGCAACGGAGTCCATGATAATAGCAGCGATTTATTTCGCCCATTATTGCGAGGTCTACACCGCTTCGCAGTGACTACCTTCATAGTGCATAACCAAAATTCAACAAGTATAGCATCTATATTTTTGACGGTGATTTTAATATGACTCATTTCCTCAGAAATGAAGTCCAAAAATATTAGTGACGATCTCTATCGCCTATACTATAATGAAGATCTACACTTGGGTCGTTAAAAATAACCTTGACCTAAATTTTGCGCAACTTTTTGCATCATTAAAATTCCTTTAGTTTACTCTCAAGTAAATTCATACAAGCATGATCATTTCATGCAGGACAATGGCAGACATATCCAAGAAGGATTTTGCCGAACTTGCCCTAGATGGGAGCAACTATCTGACTTGGGCCATGGACCTTAAAATCAATTTATTAGGTCGTGGTCTTGGTGCTACCATAAATCCTCCTCAAGAAGGAGAGGAGGCTCTACCAGAAAGAACTAAATATGCAGCTTTGCATTTTATCCGGCATCACCTCCATCCCGATCTCAAAATTGAGTATCTCATGGAGGAAGATCCACTAGCCCTATGGACCGCCCTCAAGGAGCGTTATGACCAACAAAGAGCGGTCATGCTACCCGAAGCACAACGTGAATGGTCCAACATTCGTTTTCAAGATTTTAAATCCGTGGCGAATTACAACTCCGCTATTCATAAGATCAACGTTAAGTTGAGTTTCTGCGACAAGGCTATTTCAGACGTCGATCTGATTGAGAAGACCTTGTGTACTTTCCACCCCTTTATGCGTATATTGCAATAGCAATATCATCAACAAAAATACACCAAACATTCTGAGTTAATTTACACGCTTCTTCAAGCTGAGAAGCATGATGAACTTCTTATGAAGAATCATCAAAGTTACCCAACGGGCGCTATGGCAATACCAGAAGTTCATGCCAATATTGAGAACAAATTCAATGGTCTCAAGAGGAAGCGAAAAGAGTTCAAAGGAAAGTGGAAACAAAGCAACAAGCGAAAATTCAACAAGTTTGATAAGGGCAAATGTCATTTTAAGAAAAATGACTTCAAAGACAACTCTCAAGGTTGTCAAAAATGTGGATGTATGAATCATCATACAAGGAAATGTCGAACTCCAAGCATCTGGTTGAGTTGTATCTCCAATCCAAAGGCAAAGGCAAACAAGTCCAAGGGGCGAAATTTGAAGCTCACTTCAATGAACAACCAGATATCACTCTGGAGGCTGAATGTTCTCAAAATCTTCCTCAGAAGGAGAACCAAGAAAAAGCCAAGAAAGATGATGACCCCATGGATCTTGACAACATGATTGTGGAATTCAATTCCCAAGACATGTATGGAGACCTCAATTAGTCTCCGATTTATCCATAATTATGTCATTAGCCTATATTAATTTTCAAGACAATCCAATGGAGGAGAAAATATGTTTAGTGGATAGTTGCACCACTAACATAACTTTAAGGGAAATGAAATATTTTCAAACTCTAAAAAGAGTAAAGGAAATATTATGACTATCGCTGAACGCGATGCCATAATCATAGGCTCTGATCAAGCCACAATCATTCTCCCTATGGGCACGAAGATAACAATAGAGGATGCATTCTTGCATCTCGATTCAACTCGTACCCTACTCAATTTTAAAGATATCCGTAAGAATGGTTTCCACATTGAAACTAGTGTTGAGTGCAATGACGAAAGTCTCCTCATCACTAAAATTGACGGATATGAAAATAAATACTTGAGAAAATTCTCTCTTTAAAAACTGGATTGTACTACACATACATTAGACCAATTCAATATGTTACGTATAAAGTAATTTTTCAAAATCTTGACAAATTCAAGGTTTGGCATGATCGCCTTGGTCATCCCGGCATAGGGATGATGAGAAAAATTATTGAATATTATGTTGGTCATGACTTAAAGCCTGCAAAATTTTCCAAATCCTTAGATTTTGTATGCATCACATGTGCTACAGGGAAATTAATCTTAAGACTCTCTTATCTTAAGATAAGAAATGAACCACTTAATTTCCTTGAACGCATTCAAGGAGATATATGTGATCCAATTCAGCCATTATCTGGACCATTCAGATATTTCATGGTTCTAATCGACGCATCTACAAGATGGTCGCATATGTGTTTATTATCCACAAGGAATCATGCATTTGCTAAAATAATCGCTCAAACTATCAAATTAAGAGCGAATTATCCTGAACACAGGATAAAAACCATTCGAATGGATAATGCCGCAGAATTCACTTCGCGAGCATTTAACGATTATTGCCTAACATTAGGCATAAATTTAGAGCATTTTGTACCTTATGTACATACCCAAAATGGTCTGGCTGAATCTCTCATCAAAAGAGTCAAATTAATTGCTTGACCACTTTTACAGAATTCAAATCTACCAACATCTTGTTGGGGTCATGCGGTCTTACACGCCGCAGAATTAATTCAAATTTGTCCAACTGCATACTATACGGCTTCCCCGTTACAGTTAGTACGTGGAAATCAACCAAGTATTTCCCATCTGTGTCAATTTGATTGCACTGTATACGTGCCAATATCACCACCACAGCGTACACAAATGGGCTCTCACAGAAAAATGGGGATCTATGTGGGGTATAATTCTCCGTCGATAATTAAATACCTCGAGCCTCTAACAGGGGACTTATTTACAGCCCGGTACATTGATTGCATCTTCGATGAAGATCATTTCCCGGCATTAGGGAGAGATAAAGACAAATACCACAAAGAATGCCGAGAAATGGATTGGAATGTCACAGGCATCCAATCTTTAGACCCACGTACTAAAGAATCTTTATCTGAGGTTTAGAAAATCATAAATTTGTAACTCATTGCAAATAATCTGCCAGATGCATTTACTGACCATAAAGGTGTAACAAAATCCCATATTCCGGCGGTTAATATGCCAGAAAGAGTAGAGGTACCAAATAAAACCACTCAACTCCCTAATGAGAACAAAAGGAGGAGAACTTTGGTCACAAAGGATCTAGCTTTTCAAAAGCATCCGCGGAAACAGAGGACTCTAAATCCTCAAACAGTAAATGCAAATCAATCTCAAAAAGAGAAACATTTGTCGGATGCTCAACATCCACAACCCAGTAAAAATGTGCACATAAATTTAAGTGCTGGGATATCGGAACATCCTAACTCTAATGTTGAGGGAAATCACAATGAGTTAGAAGATGATAATGAAATTTCCATAAACTATATTGATTCAGGAGAATCTTTTAACAGAAAGACTACAATTGTCGACATTTACTTCTCCTCAAAAATTGCTAAGAACCTTCAATTGGATCCAGAACCTAAGTCCATGGCAGAGTGTCTCAAGCGCTCAGATTGGTCCAAATGGAAGGAAGCAATAGAGGCAGAATTATGCTCGCTCAAGAAAAGAGAGGTATTTACTTCAGTAATACCAACTCCTCAACATGTCTTCCCTGTGGGAGCAAAATGGGTTTTCGTTCGAAAAAGAAATGAAAACAATGAGGTGGTGAGATACAAAGCGAGACTTGTAGCACAAGGGTTCACGCAGAGACCCGGCATTGATTACGATGAAACTTAGTCTCCTGTTATGAGTGGAATCACGTTCCGATATTTAATATCTTTGGCAGTACAAATGAAATTATGCATGCAATTGATGGACGTAGTGACTGCATACTTATATGGGTCACTCGATTCGATTGTTTACATGAAAGTCCCTGATGGACTTAAAATCCCGAATCCAAATGCAAATCGTAACATGTATTTTGTAAAATTACAAAACTCACTCTATGGCTTAAAACAAACGGGAAGAATGTGGTACAACCGATTAAGTGAATTTCTTCTTCAGAAGGGTTACTCAAATAATGATGATTGCCCTTATGTATTCATAAAGAAATCCTCAAAAGGATTTTGCATCATCTCAGTGTATGTCGATGATCTCAATATCATTGGTACTACGCAAGACATACAAGAGGCAAGTAATCATCTAAAGACGGAATTTGAGATGAAAGATTTGGGTAAAACCAAATTCTGCTTAGGTTTACAACTTGAGCATTTTCCCTCAAGAATTCTTGTACATCAATTTGCTTATATCCAGAAAATCTTGAAGAAATTTAATATGGATAAATCATATCCATCCAAGACTCCTATGGTCGTTCGATCTCTTGATAGAGACAAAGATCCATTTAGACCTAGGACCGATGACGAAGAGATACTAGGACCTGAAGTTCCTTATCTCAGTGCCATCGAAGCACTTATGTATCTAGCAAACTGCACCAGGCCTGATATTTCATTTACAGTTAATCTATTGGCTAGACATAGTGCATCCTCTACTAAAAGGCATATAGTAGGTGTCAGGAATATCCTCAGATATCTCCAAGGCACAAAAGATCTTGGTTTATTCTATTAGAAAAATCAAGATACGACTATAGTGAGATATGCTGATGCTGGCTATCTATCTGATCCCCATAATGCCAGATCTCAGACTGGATTTGTATTTCTACATAGTGGAACAACCATTTCTTGGAAGTCCTAAAAATGGACTTTAGTGGCTACTTCCACTAATCATTCTGAAATAATTGTATTATATGAAGCATCACGTGAAAGCATTTGGCTTCGAAGAATGATTAACCACATACAACAGTCATGTGGAATTGGTTCTTTAGAATCACCAACAATTATCTACGAAGATAATTCTGCTTGTATTACACAAATGCAATCAGGTTATATAAAGAGCAATATTACAAAGCACATTGTTCCTAAATTATTTTATCCCCATGAATTACAGAAAAGTGGGGAAATAGAAATCTTGCAAACTAAGTCTTGTGAAAATCTTGCAGATTTATTCACAAAGTCCCTACCAACATCTTTATTCCAGAAATATATTCATGGGATTGGTATGAGACGAATTCGAGACTTGCAAGGTTCAGGGGGAGTAAACTCCTAAAATATAACCTGATAATGATCATCAGATCATATATATATTGTACTCTTTTCCTTTATGAGTTTTCCTAAATGGTTTCTCATAAAAGGTTTTTAATGAGGCAATATTAATACAAGCCATATATGTCATATCGTTTTCTCCTTATTTTTCTCGCTGGGTTTTAAAGGAGTTTTTCATGACATATTATCCAACAATAAGAATTCATATATGCCATACCATTTTCTCCTTATTTTCCCATTGGGTTTTAAAGAAGTTTTTCATGGCATACAATCATTATATATTTCTCCTCATATTTTTCCCACAGGGTTTTAGAGGAGTTTTTAGATGCTCTTTATATACAATGATGAAATTGATCAAGGGGGAGTGTTGTGAAGTGACGGTGATCAATTAGCAACCGTCAAATAGCAACTGCTAATGACGATTCAAGCAAGTAACTGCCGTCCCTTGTGATTGTATATATTATATGTAACTTGTCTCAAGAATGAATAAGAAGTATCATTTACAGCATTGAATCTCTGCCTCAACTCTTGTCTCCAATTCATTCTATAACACCCCTCATGGGCCCCTGCCACCCCTCGCGGAAAGCTTTGTCCCGCTCTTGCGTCCCGCCCGCCCATCCGTCGAAGTCGCCATGCCACGCCAAGGTTAGTCCCCTGCTGGCGCTGTCTCCGTTGTGGCGCCACTGCCGCGTGGAGTTGGAGCGGCCTCCCTCGTTGCCGCCTCGGTGAGGACGAGGAGGATGGGAGGAGGGAGGAGGGGGGCTTGCTAGGGTGGGGCTGCTGCGGCCTCCCTCGCCGCCGCCTCGGTGAGGACTAGGGGGATGGGAGGAGGGAGGGGGGCTTTACGGGGTGGGGCTGCTGTGACGGGGATGGGAGGAGGGAGGATGGGGGGATCTCCTGGGCGGGGGGATCGCCGAGTGGGGGCAAGCATGGGATGAATCGGTTGGAGGGAGGCTGCTGCGGCGGGGATGGAGCAGAGGGGAGGAGGGTGGGATGGGGCCGGGTAGGGGAATTTGTAGGGTCAGGCGTGGGGAGAGGGGAATTGGGAGTTGAGAGATAGAGGAAAATTTAGACAGAAATTGAGAGAGGATGGTGTTGAGAGAAATTGAGAAACCAAATTTCTTTTGCATGATTCAAATGCAAAATTTATGTTTATTTCTGAACGGAATTGCTTCCTTCAAAAGGATTACCGTTTGCTCAGTTGAAAATTTAACCGTTGGAAATTTAGCCATTGGAAAAAATAAGTTAGTTGTAAGATATTAATAAAATATAGGTGAATAGAATATAGAGAGCGAGATTTAGGGAGCCAGTTGGAACGTGTAGAGAAATAGAGGGGAAATCTTTTAGAGAAACTTTCTATATAGAGACATAGGAAACAAGATTTAACAATTCGATTGGAGTTGCTCTTAATGATGTGATAGTATGTTGCTTGTCTATGGCTAGTCCGGATCGCAATGCACCATGGGTCGGTGGCTTGAAGGTGGGTATAGCAATCGGGGGATAAGGAATCCAGTCTCTTGTTGCAAAATAGCAGCAGAGATGTCATCTATTTTTTTGAATAAGATGCGTGCATCTAAAGTTGGTGCAGAGATTAAAAGATCCAATGAATGGTAGAACAAAATACCGCGGGGGCAGCGGGTATAAGGACTGCATTTTTTTTGTTGAATTACACAAGTTATTATTTATATGGACCTGATATTCTACATGGAGTGTGTTGAGAATAAACTGCCATGGGCAGTTGCTCATTTGTGAGCAATCACAACAACTGCAATCGACAGTTGCCAAATCTCTTCTCCTCCAACTGCATACAACTGCACTCTTGTAATCTATATAAATACCACATTTATCAATAAAGAGTTCACGCTTGGCTTACTGTTCATTGCAAAGTTCAAGTTTAACACGTTATCAGCACCCTGGTTCTCCCTGAGCAAGAACAGAGAAAAGCACAGAGCAAGGAGAGAAGAAAGGTGAGCATGCCTCGGGGTTTCTCTTCCTTGTTTCGCCTGGTCCGCCATTATCTCCGCGAGGATCGCCGTCGTCGGATCTCCGTCGCTCGCCGGAGCCATGGTCTTCGCCGCCTCATCCGCGGCACGCACCGCCATGGCACCGGCCCTCGTCATCGATTGCCTCGCCGTCGTCAGCGGCAGCGCCACGGCGCCCCGGCGCTGGCGCTGCTCGCCTGGCTCCTCGCCGGACCAGCGGCTCCGCCGCTCTACACCGACGAGTACGAGGCGGTCTTCGACCCGGCGCTCGCGCCGCCTCCGCCGCCGGGTTGGTGCCCCGAACACGGGTGGGGGCCTTGCCCCTCACCTCCACCGGAGCCGGCCGTCGATGACGCGGTAGCGCCCCCGCCGCCGCCGGTCACCGAGGTCGGCAACGCCCCGCCGCCGCTGGTCACCGAGGCCGACACCGCCTCGCCGCCGCGCGTCGCCTCGCCGTGACGACCCTGGCCGCCCTCGGCCTCCCGCCTGACCTCTCCCTCCGGAGTGGCGCCCCCGCCGCTCCCGGCCGGCCGCCGTCGCCTCATCGCGCCCTTCCCGGGGAGGCTCGGGACCCGCGCCGGCTCGTGGTCGCCGGCCGCCCTCGGCCTCCCGAATGGCCTCGCCACGGGAGCCGTGCCGCCGGGCTCCTCCTCCTCCTCCGAGGATGAGGCCGGGGGGCCGGCCGCCGCCGCTTGCCACGATTGAAGGGGCCGGCCGGCCGGGTCGCCGCCGCACCTCGCCGCAGTGGCCCCTGCGCCACCGCCGCGTGCTGCCGCCGCCTCCCGGTCGCCGCCGCCGGCTCGGCCGCCGCCGCGCGCCTCGGGAGCCGCCGCCGCTGCCTCTCGGGTGCCGCCGCCGCCGCCCCGCGCTGCAGTCCGGCCGCCGCCCCCGGGCTGCAGCCCGCGCCGCCCCTCCGGTCGCCGCCCCGCGCCGCCCCCCCAACCGCCGCCGCCTACACCGAGTGCGGTTAGGGAAACCCTAACCCTAACCGCACCGGCCTCCACGCCGGTTTTAAACCCCCCGCCCGCGCATGCCCTGGCCTGGGCCGGCCGAAAGGCCTCGGCGGCCCAGGCCCAGGTTGCATAGGCCCCCCCCGCGTGCGCCCGGTCAGACCGGCCTCCTGGCCGGTTTAAACCGGCCATGGCCCGCCTGGCGCCGGTCGGTTAGACCGGCCCTCTGACCGGTTTAAACCGGGCCAGGCACCGGTCAGGACGGTCAGACCGCCCTCTGGCCGGCTTAAACCGGCCGCCCAATAAATTAGTGAAAAAGCCCCTGTTCTTTTGGGTTTTTCGCAATTTAGTCCTTTAACAGTCTCTTAGCAGTGTTTTTATTCTGTTTAGTCCCTGTTATTTACAGTATTCCCTTATTAGTACTGTATTTTCTGTCGAGTACCTTGTATTCCAGAACTATATGTGATGCAATATATATTTCCATGGTTCCTACATGTCGAGATCACTTGCATCCATTATTTGCAATCGAGGTTTCCAATCTCTTACAAATAAAAACAGATTCACCTTAATTAAGTCCTTTGACTTAATACGAGCAGGAATCATTTTGCAAAATCCAAAGTAATTTACCTCAAATCAAGCAACGACATACGGCGTTAGGTCTATGAGTGTCTACTGATATTCATTAGATTACACTCGAGTATCTACTGATTCATGTCAGATTATACTCCCTAAGCGCTATATGGCATAAGGAATACGAGTATCTACTGATTTCTTATCAGATTATACTCCCCAAGCGCCATATGACATTAGGTATACAAGTATCTACTGATTTTTTATCAGATTATACTTGAGTATCTACTGATTTCATCAGATTATACTCCCTAATACTGCGAGATTTACTCTCGACAACATGTCATACTTGGCAAATTTGAGATTTACTCTAACGGTTTCAAGCAAATTTCTTGAAGCTTTTATTAAATTTTGCAAAGTTCATTACGACATTAACCATGACGGTTCTTAATTTACCGAACGTAAATTAATTATCTCTGGTTTACCCATGTAGGTCACCGATGGCCTCAAAGGAATTTGAGGAACTTGCCCTCAATGGCCACAACTACCCTACATGGGCCATGTACATCAAGATCAGCCTTGCGTCCGTGGGATTGTGCGTGCTATCCAAGACCCGAACACTCCTGTTCCGGATGGAGAAACACCACTGACAGAAGCAAAGAAATATGCTGCCCTATACATCATAAGGCACCATATTCATCCAGATCTGAAGTCTGAGTACTTACAGGAGGAATCTCCTCGTACTCTGTTTCTGGCCCTCAAAACGAGGTATGAACAGCAGAAGGCAGTTCTCCTGCCTGAAGCACTCCTTGATTGGACTCATCTCTGTCTTCAGGACTTCAAATCCATCGGAGAGTACAATCATGAGGTTCACAAGATTTGTTCCAAACTACGCTTTGTGATAAGGAACCTACTGATGCGGAGAAGATAGAAAAGACTCTATCCACTATGCTCCCCGCAGATAGGATCCTTCAGCAGCAATATCGCGCTCGCAACTACACCGTCTATTTCGACCTCATTCATACCTTACAGGCTGAAAAGCATGATGAGCTACTCGCCAAGAATGGCTCTCAGCGCCCAGTTGGGGCACAGCCTTTACCTGAGGTTCATATGGGTATCGCGAATAGACAGAAGTTTGACGGTGCATTTGCCAACATAATGCGGCAAGTCATTAAGTTACAAGCTCATTATCCAGAAAGTCGAATTAAGACAATTCGCATGGACAATGCTGCAGAATTCTCCTCGCGTGCCTTCAATGATTATTGCATGGCTTTGGGGATTGAAGTTCAGCACTCTGTCCCATATGTCCATACACAAAATGGTTTGGCCGAATCACTGATTAAGAGGATTAAACTCATTGCAAGACCTTTGTTGATGAATTGCAGCTTGCCAACCTCTTGTTGGGGTCACGCAGTTTTACACGCTGCTGACTTAATACAATTGCGACCTACTGCATATCACAGTACTTCCCCTCTGCAATTGGTACGTGGAAATCCTCCTAGCATTTCCCATCTACGTAAGTTCGGATGTGCTACGTACATCCCGATCTCACCACCGCAGCGGACATCCATGGGCCCACACAGGAAACTGGGGATCTATGTGGGGTACAAATCGCCGTCGATTATAAAGTACCTGGAACCCCTTACTGGGGATCTATTCACAGCCCGTCACGCTGATTGCATATTCGATGAGGAACATTTCCCGGCATTAGGGGGAGATTTCAAGTACCAGAAAGAATGCCCGGAAATCGATTGGAATGCTATAGCCATTTCATCCTCTGATCCACGTACCCAAGAGACCGAACTCCAAGTTTGGAAAATCATCAATTTGCAACATCTTGCAAATAATCTGCCAGATTCATTTACTGATCTAAAAGGTGTTACAAAATCCTTAAATCCGGCCAGAAATGCGCCCGAAAGAGTGGAGGTACCAATCAAAACCACTCAACTCCCTGTTCCCAATAAGAGGGGGAGTAGTACGGCCTCTGACCCGGAACAAGCTTCACGCAAGCAACTACGGAAATCGAGGAGAAAAACCTCAAAGTCAGTAAATGCAAGTCAACTCAACACTGACAAACACCTAATGGGTAGTGCACACCCAGTGGATGGGCAACCTCCACAACCTAGCTCCAGTCCGCACACACTGGCTAGGCCATCGGAACACCCAGACTCACGCGTATTGGGAAATCACGAAGAGTCATCAAGGGTGCACGAAATTTCTACCAACTATATCGATTCTGGAGAATCATTCAACCGCAAGTCTACGATTGTCGACACTTATTTTTCAGCTACAATTGCAAATACCCTTCTCAATGATCATGATCCAAGGACTATCGTCGAGTGTCAAAAACGCTCTGACTGGCCTAAATGGAAGGATGCAATACAAGCGGAAATTGCCTCGCTTAATAAAAGAAAGGTATTCACTGAAGCAATACCGACACCTCCCAAGGTTTTCCCTGTGGGATTCAAATGGGTTTTCATCCGGAAACGGAATGAGAACAATGAGGTGGTGAGATACAAAGCAAGGCTCGTAGCACAAGGGTTTACGCAGAGACCCGGCATTGATTACAATGAGACATATTCTCCGGTAATGAGTGGAATCATTTTCCGATATCTCATATCCTTGGCAGTGCAAAATCGTCTATCTATGCAGTTGATGGACGTCGTGACCGCATACCTTTTCGGGTCACTAGATTCGGACATTTACATGAAGGTTCCTGATGGAATCCCTGTCCCGAATGCAAGCGCAAAACGCAACATGTACTGTGTAAAACTGAATAAGTCATTGTATGGCTTAAAGCAGTCGGGACGGATGTGGTACAACCGACTCAGTGAGTTCCTTCTTCAGAAGGGTTACTCCAATAGCGATGATTGCCCATGTGTCTTCATCAAGAAGTCCTCTACAGGATCAAGAAGTCCTCTACAGGATTTTGCATCATTTCTGTATACGTCGATGATCTCAACATCATTAGCAACACACAAGATATTGATAAAGCACGCAATCACCTAACGACGAAATTTGAGATGAAGGATTTGGGTAAAACCAAATTTTGCTTAGGTCTTCAACTTGAGCACCTTCTCTCAGGAATCATGGTACACCAAGCTGCCTATATCCAGAAGATATTGGAGAAGTTCAATATGGATAAATCCTACCCATCTAAAACTCTCATGGTTGTTCGTTCTCTAGACGTAGAGAAAGATCCATTCAGACTAAGGGAAGATGGGGAAGAGACATTGGGACCCGAAGTTCCATATCTCAGTACCGTTGGAGTGCTCATGTATCTTGCAAATTGCACAAGACCTGATCTTGCTTTTGCAGTGAATCTACTTGCTAAACACAGCGCAGCTCCCACCAAACGTCATTGGTCAGGAGTCAAGAATATCCTTCGATATCTCCAAGGCACAAAGGATCTTGGCCTATTCTTTCAATTCCAGAAAAATCAGGACTCCAATATGATTGGATACACAGATGCTGGCTATTTATCTGATCCCCATAATGCCAGATCACAAACCGGCTTTGTGTTCCTACATGGTGGAACTGCCATATCATGGAAGTCTTCGAAACAGACTCTTGTGGCAACCTCTACCAATCATTCTAAAATAATTTCATTATATGAGGCATCACGCGAATGCGTATGGCTTCGCAGAATGATAAACCACATACAGCAGTCATGTGGAATTGGTTCTATCGAATCACCTACCATTATCTACGAAGATAATGCGGCTTGTGTTACACAGATGCAAACAGGATACATCAAGAGCAATATCACTAAGCATATTGCCCCTAAGTTGTTCTTTCCCCATGAACTTCAGAAAAGTGGGGAAATTGACATCTTGCAAGTCAAATCATGCGACAACCTAGCTGATTTGTTCACGAAGTCTCTACCAATTTCCACATTTCAGAAGTATGTTCATGAAATTGGTATGCGACGACTTCGAGATTTGCAAGAATCAGGGGGAGTGTCTTCCTGAATTATTCATGTTCAAAACATCATATTACACTCTTTTTCCCTTTATGAGTTTACTTTACAGGTTCTCATCAAGATTTTTAATGAGGTAATATCAACATAAGGACCTATGTCATATTTTCCGTTTTCCCCATCAGGGTTTTTAGGAAAGTATATACGACATATTTATTGCTCTCTAAACACTATGAGTCTTCTCATATTGAGTTCAACGAGACAATAATCATAATATGCTGTCGTATTTTCTCCTTATTTCCCATTGGGTTTTACAGGAGTTTTAACAGCATATCAAACTCTATACTTCTCATATTTTTCCCACAGGGTTTTTGGAGGAGTTGTATTTCAAGATGATGTTGTTCGCAAGGATGAGATTGCTCAAGGGGGAGTGTTGAGAATAAACTGTCATGGGCAGTTGCTCATTTGTGAGCAATCACAACAACTGCAATCGACAGTTGCCAAATCTCTTCTCCTCCAACTGCATACAACTGCACTCTTGTAATCTATATAAATACCACATTTATCAATAAAGAGTTCACGCTTGGCTTACTGTTCATTGCAAAGTTCAAGTTTAACAGAGTGGTCCTACGAATATCCATTATTGAATGGAGGCAAAGTTTCCAAAAGAACAGAGAAATGGAGGCAAGGGGCCCTCGCGTGAGGCCGTGTTTCTTCTACTTCACATTTTTCCTCTAGACGTGTCCTTGGCCATGATCTCTCCTTTATGGCGTTGCTTAGCTTGGAGAAATTAATGCGAAGACGTATTGTTGCACCTATTCAGTTGACTTGAGCACTCGGATAAGGATTTTTTTTTCTCCCGGTCACAGAATTTTATTGCAAAAGATACTTTTGATTCTCTTTTTCTAAAGGAAAAAGAGGTACTTTTGACTCGATCGTTAAATCATGTCGGTAACACTATAACCAGACTTTTTTCTCATTCATCGAAGAAAAAACCCAGCCTTCTGATATGTGATCCACGTCTCTCCATGCAATAGTAAGCAGGCAAGCAAGCTGAAGTTACTATCTAGTCGGCCGTTTAATCGCTCATGAACTCACTTCCAAAGGTAAACTACGAGGAATTAACTTTTCTCTAGCTAGTGTGAACAGTGCTAATATACAATTGACATGGCATGGCTTTGGGGAGTTAATGGCATCACATGGCACCCGGCCACCTCAAGCTGAATTCAATTTTGCGCCATCATCGTCACGTGGAAGGAACTAATGGTCCGGGTTAGTTTAATTATGAACAGTAACCGGGGTGGGGGAGGGGAGCTAGGGCTCGCATGCATCCGACTGATCACAAATTAAACAAGCAGCGGTACCAGCTAGCGCTCCTACTGAGAAAGGTGATAATTAGGGTGTGCAAACAAGTCAATAAGCTAATTAGCTAAAGCTAATCAGTGCATGCACCGTGACAAAACGGAAACTAAAATCTACTACTCTGCATTTATATACGTGGTTGGCTTTTCAAGTGTGAGCACGCCGAGTCGCGGAGGCCGGAAGCCGGCGGCCCACGGCTGGCCAGTGTTTGCATGCCAGCGTCGGCATCGGCGCATCGGGGATCGCTGGCTAGCTGCGTCTGCGCGCGCGTGATATGAACTAGTGCATGAACTGTGATTAAGCGACAAGGCGGTTCGACTGAGACAGTCGTGGGTCAAGTGGGCGTTGGGAAATCTAGGAAGAGAGAAAGATGGACTGGAACTAGAAAAGTTAATGAAATACCAGTATACATACTATGCATATATGTAGATGCATAGACTAATTTTTTAAAGAAAATTAATGGGTGTGCGCCGCCCATGCTAACTCGACCTCTCCCTGTCGATGTCTTCTTTATTTTAGAAACGCTGCGGCCCGCAGGCTTTGGTGAGGACGCTGCAGTCGCATGAGTCCGTAAATTCGCGAGACCTGGCGTTTCCTATGGCCAAATATGGGGTTTTTCTTGGTAAAGAGTGACATTTGTGTGCGATGTGTCGCCGTTTCTGATGTGGTCACGCTTCACGTCGTGAATTAACAGCTCACCAGTTAAGGAAGTTACATATATCATGTCAGCCAAACTGAACCATTGGTTGTACGTGGAGTCTTGGCCGGAGCGAAAATGTGCAAAGAGCCTTCGTGCATATACAATTTTCAAACAATAGTAGTACGGATAACCGTCAAAGAAGGGTTACTTAGTGAGAACAAGCTGCAAAAGAGTAGTACACTACTCCACTCCATTTCTCTCTTCCTGCTTTCCGAGGTAGTCCAAGTGTCCAACACTCCAATCATGGGATGTGGAAATACCGCGTGCGGTGGAATGTGGACGTGGGATAAGACGGGTGCGTGAGGTAACATGGTCCAAAATAAAGGTGCAGCCTTTCACAAGACCCCAAGCTTAGCCAGTGAGAGAATTGCAAAAGCACCTCATCCTAGCTGCTGGTAGCTACCGCGACAACTGAACCATCCAGCCACTCACTTCACATCTCACGCCAACAGGAGTAACAAATAAAGGAGACGGTACATGTGAAGTTAGCACAAGTGCACAGACACAACCCTCACGCCTGGTTGTGGTCACGATCGTCAAACGAAACAAGCGCCGATCGATGCGTCCAAACAATTAAAGACGCACGACGGATCATGGCCTCATGGGATCATCAATCAGTGAAAGTTAGGACTCGCTAGGCTTCGCCTGATTCCGGGCAAGAAATAAGTGAGGAGACCGCCGAATCGCCGATCTACTAGAAACGGTGGGTGGGTGCGACGCCGAAATGGCCCGACGACGACGTGCCTGAACCTGCCGTGCTGTGCAGCCGCCTGAAACTCCACGGTCCACGCAGGTGAGATCTCGAGAATCTGCCCGCCTGCCGTCCGAGCTCCCGTGGCGATGCCCGATGCACCCCCGCCACATGACCCGATCCGGGCCTGGATCACGGGTCACGGGCCACCGGAACGGCCAGAAGGATTTTTCGACCAAGGGCAAGGGGCATTGAGAATCTCCGGGGCAGAAGGATGCGTAGAACAGGCGGATTCTTCGCGCTCGCGCACTACTGCTCCTTGGCTGGCTTCCCTTCCATACCAGTACCACAGTTTTGCCGCTGACAACTGGTCTCCACTGTCCACCAAGTGGGCGCTCCCCAACCCAAAAGTCTTCTTGGAGACACTTCGTTTCAGTGCTGTAGTATTTCCCCTTCGCTACCCTTTCACCAATCCTCCCTTGAAGCATACTCCTAGTATTTTCAGCATTGTGTTCAGCCATTAAGTGTCAAAAATCTGGCATGCACTGCTGAATGTTTGATGAACAAACGTGGACTGAAGAACTGAAAGACAGGCAGTAGCCGTGAATCTGACGCTACACCGTTGCAGATAATCCAGGTGCATCATGCCGCTGGTTCGGCTGCTAGTGGGAAATATGGGACTGACAAACCCAGAATTTGTCAGTAAAATTTGAGCTTTTGCACGAAAGGCTCCCTGTTTGTGTACTTATACCGTGTGATGTGAGCATTACTAGAGAAGATCAGAAGACCCAGGCCAAAAATGTCTCCAAATCCTTGAATTGCAACAGCAAAACACCGAAATTGACCAATTATAGGTTCAGATCTTGCGTTCAGTACTCCACAAAATTACAAAGGTCGTATTTATGAGTGCTGACGCAGCAACAGTGGTCTAAGATCAGAAGGAATCAATCCAAACGGCAACCGAAGAAAAGACCAAACGATATGACATCAGATGAAAAGCAGTAAACCAGTCAAAATTAGGGAAGGGTCTAGAACAGCAAGTTCAAAATTAAGCTTAATTAATTCATTAATTGATCCATCATATCGGAGTTTCGGCGAGCGATCAAGAAATCGAAGCCGGGATCTAAAGCTCGGATTGTACAATCGCTCGCGGCTCGCAACTCCAAAAAAGAAACTTCCTTCTTCCTTTCAAGAAGGGAGCAAAAATTACAACAGCAGCACCACCAACGATCCAGAACAAACAGCAACACGTTACAAAACTAGAGCTCTGAAGAAAGAAAGAACAGTACGGCGATAGCAGTAGCAGTAATAGTGCTCGTAGATTACTTCATGTAACTGAGGCGCGCGCAAAGGTTGAGCTTTGGCTCACTCGGACGGCGCCGCCGCGGAGGCTGCCATCCTGGGCGAGCTGAGGGGGAAGAGCGGGAGCAGACGCGGCGGCTCGGCGCCCCGTGGCGAAGGGTGGAAGAAGAACCCCTTGTCGGCGATGGCCGCGCGCGAGGTCTCCCCGGAGGACGACGCCGGCGAGGGGTTGAAGGGGTCGCCGGTGAGCGGCGTGACCGGGCTGAGCTTGAGGGACGGAAATCGAGGATGCTCGGCGAGAGGATCTCCGGCGTGGCGACCTTCCTCGGCGACGGCGGCGCCCCCATCGCCAGCGGCGCGATCATCTTGAGGTTCTTGAGGCTGCTCCGCCGCTCGTACAGCTTGAAGGACGGCTTCTTGGGCCGGCACGGCCCGTTCGCCGCCTGGCCACCGCCAACTCCGGCGCTGCTGTTGCCTGCGGTGGTTGTCGCCGTGGCGTTCTTGGAGGACTGCTCGGAGCCGGTGAGCATCTGGACGACCTGCTTGAAGGAGGTGGTGTCGGCCTGGACGAAGGTGGTGGGGAAGGGGGTAGTGTCGATGGTGCGGGGGACGGGCCTAGGGGACGGTGGAAGGTTGTGGTGCGGCTGGGCACGGTGGCATGGGTGAGACGGCGAGGTGGAGGAGGACGAGGAGGAGGAGGTGGAAGACGACGGCGAGTTGGGGTCCTGCAGAGGCATGGGGAGGAACTGCTTGGTGGACGGCTCCATTGAAGCCTTGTGTTTTGTGAATGCTTCTGTTGGGGGAGGAGCAGAAGGAGAGAGGATTTGAGGGGAGGAAGAGGGTGGGAAGGTTAAGAAGAGAAGAAAAAGGCGGGGTTGAATGCATTGTTGTTGGTGTGACTGAGACTTGGATGGATGCTTTCTCTCTCCAGGGTCAGTTTCTTTCCCAGCTTTTGTTTCTTTTCCTGCTGGGCTTTCTCAATTTTTATTTGTCTTTTTCGTCTTTCTTTTACTCGGCTGTGTTGGCTAGTGTGGTGGTGGCCTGACGAGGAAGACGGAGCGTGGATCTATTTGTAGACCGAACCTTGGGTATCTTATATTTTACATTTGCATTTTATGTCCTTAGGCCGTCTATAAAGCTAAAGTCAGTCGTTGACTGTTTATCTTCGATTATGTAGAGCTGACTATTAAATAACTAATACAATGATATTGTCTCTTAAACTAACTCTACATAAAAAGTTAATATTTAAAACAACAGCGTACAAAAGTAATATGATTGATTCTACATGTTTCATTCTGTTTTAGAGTTTAACTCTTCACGGAGAGTCAATTTTATTCTCTCTCTTTCTCCTCTCTCCTCCACAAAGACAATTATCTCACGTGGCATGACAAAGAGTCAGATGGCATCACGCCTTTGTAGATGCCTTTAGAATCTGTTGTTCACATGGTATATGTACTTTGTAGAATAAAATATGTAATGTATCTGGGACAAAGAAAGTAATGTATCTGGTTAAAAATCCATTATCCTAAATTTTGAAGAGAAATATTCAAGGCCAAAGTCAACATTAATTTTTTTTTCAAAACGAAAAGAGAGAAGGTGCGTAGTCTTGGCTCATCAAACACCACTTCGAAATTTCAGGTTGAAATTTAACTTTTATTCAGGGCAACAGAAGAGACAAGTTTATTTTGAATGTGACTTTGTATCTTCTCTTTTTCTATATTCAAATATAAGATGTCAACATTTATTTATTTTGTTGCACCCAACACAAATTGAATTTGGATTTGAAATTTTGAAGCAATCAATCTTTGATGAATGAAGAACTACCTCTTCTCAATTTAATTTTGAATATTTTCACGTTAATTTGGTGCTCTAACAAACTTTTTAAAAATCCCACCACAATTGAATTTTCGAAAAAAGAATTACAAATTAACCACTAGGTAGCCTGACATAGTCGCTATAAGCACCACAGATGTAGTATCATATTATTTTTAGATCAAATTAGTATCATATTATTATCTTTATGCAGCTAGAAGTTCGGTTTTGTGGTCTTTATTTGTGTTCTGAAAAGGTTAGTATTTGGAAAATGTGAATACAAATAAATCGTAATTTCGTTATACTACTTTTATATACTCAGTACTACATTACCAAAATGGTTGTGGCAAGGAAACTAAAAGAACTGCTACAAGTGTCATGATATGTCTCGTGATCTACTTTCACTCTTTTCTATTTACACTGAAATCGTTGCAATTGATCTTACAAAAACCTCGAGAGAGGAATACAAAATTATCCGAAACATAGTGCCTAGACATGGAGGAAAGCCTCGGGGGTTATTTGTCATGATCGAGCACTTGTTGCTACAAATAGATAGATTCACATAATTCCGTTGTTATTCACTACTGTCATGCACCGTATCTAAGATGGTGTGCCGGTGTAGATCACTTGTCCATCTTAGCCACGTGACGTGCTATTGTTGTAGCTCAACATTATGTTTAGGTCCTTGTTTCGATAAAATCATCAAATGATTATCTAAGAATTAACACGGTAACCCGCACAGTTACTCGAGAAATATATTTAATTGTCTTTAAACTTTTGTACTCATATAGGTACGTATTAATGTGTTATTTAAAAAAAAACTAGATTAATAGTTGGATGTTTTGTTTACACGTGATCTTAAATCGGTACGCAGAATTGAAAGTTGGATTGCAAGCCTGTTGGTGATTTGTTTATATGTGATATTAGATCAGTATGAGACATTAAAGTTTGGACCACAAGCAGACTGTTCGGTCTAAACTGAGAGGTTGGTTGTGTATGATATCAACTCAGTATGCATAATTGAAGTTCAGATTGCGAGTGGAATGATTGTTTGTACACAATATTATAGGAATCCACCGTATCGATGATCGGTTATGATCTGTTTAAGTACAATTATGAGCATATGTTGGTTGTGATCTATTTATATACGGTTATATAGGTTTATAAGGGTGATCCATTAGTTACCAAATAGTTTACCCAATTAATAATTAAATATAATTTTTTATATAAGACTTTTTTTTCTAACCGACCGTCACGTACTTTCGGTACGTAATAAATTATGTACAAAATTCTCGCTCAAGCCGGTCGTCGTTACATCATCATAAAATACTACAGCTGTGCAGACATGTAATGCTCTGCTTCTTCATATCATAGAGATGTTGCAGCCTTGCAGGCTTTGGGCCTGTTTGGTTGGGCTGTGGCTGTTGACAAAGCTGCTGTTGGCTGGCTGTTGGGAAAAGCTGCTATGGCTATGGGAAAGTGACCATATAGCTTTTGGTTGATCCAAACCATCTACAGTATTTTAGAAAATGAGCAATGAGATTTCAGCATGTTGCAAAAAGCTGGCAAGGCAGTTTTTCCAAACAGCTGAATTTACACTACAAAGCCCACAGCTACCGTTGGCAAAAAACTGTTGAAAAGCTGGCCGTTTGGTTGGGCTGCAGCTTTTTCCAGTAAAAAGCTACTGAAAACCCCAACCAAACACCTCCTTTGAGTGATACTTGAAGCGAAAGCAATAACGAGGTAAAAATTTAAACAAAAAGATAATTAAAGTACGTGAAATTAATGCCAAAAGGAGACACAAAGTGAATAAGTCAGAAAACAGCGGCACCGAGGAAAGCAGCGAGAAGACGGACGAGTGCAACTTCGGTTGAAATCCTAGAGTACACGGGAAGATGGTGTGGATTTTTGGGGTGAAACACGAGGTGCGCTTTAGCGTTTTGGTACTTGGCGTTGTCCATTTTGGCTTTCATCACAAGCTTTTGGAAGGGTCCAAACTCCAAAGATGCTTGTTGACAGAAAAGGATGCAGACATTGACTTGGACAGCCCCTCCCATGACTACCTGCCGCTGCTCTGCAGGTGGGCCATCTAATGTTTCCCCTCCTGTCTTGTCCCTGCCTCGTACTACACCTTTCTTGGTCTTCGCACTTCGCAGAATTCTTTGCTCCTGCTGTGCGCATGAGTCAGTGCAAGTAGGAGGTAGGTAAAGTAGTAACAGACCAGCATCACTGCATGATGTTGTTACAAATGGAGAAGTCCGTAAAAGAGGGGCTAGTTTTCCATTTCCATTTCAGAATTTTATGCCGCTATTTCGACGTCACTAGGAAGAACTGTGCAGGGAATCGTATTCACGTCCAAAAAACTTGGCTCCACGATGAAAAGAGGTGATGAAGTAGAGAATGAAGAAGAGAAGAATCACATTCTCGTTTTTTAACGGCCAGGAGAGCGGCAGGACGCTATTGACTATTCTCCCCACCGGCGGCTTGGTTGAGTGGCCGCTTGACTGGGACCGATCGAGGAGCACATGAATTGGAAGGGGGGAATCATGGGAGATGATGCTGTTGGCCACGTTTGGCTATAAAAAATGGACAAGGTTACTAGGAGTAGCTAGCAGGAGTCTATGAGTGGCTTTTGGTGAATGCCTATGGAATGATAGCAATACCGGCTTTTCACTTCAGCTCTAATGAAAAATGGATTGAACACGTTCCTACTCTGCCATCAAACGATCACACCGGTGAGAGTTGAAAGTTCGGATCAGAACACCGATACAAACAATTTTCTTGCAGGTTTCCCCAAGTAATTGATCAGGTTTTCTTTTGATGAGCATGCAACAGTAACTATTTGCTGTACCCAATCCGGTCAAATCGCCTGTATATACTCTTTTTTTATTATAGAAAAAGCCTCTACGTACTCTTTCTCGCTCTCTCACGCCTTAATTTATTTTCACTGGGTCTCGACAAAACTTTCGCAAACTCGGTGGCTGGGCAGGGCGCGTGGTTGTCCGCCACAGCACGCACGGCCAGTGAGTGGAGGCTATGTCGCGTGGCGAAACTGCCGAAACAGAAGAGGAGGGCGTCAGGTCGCTGCGGTCGGGGGGCCGGCCGCGCGCGCGTAGCCACGAAAAGGCCGTGTGCCCCCGCGCCCCCGGCGTGAGGCGAGACCGCGAGATCGCCTCGTGTCGTGCCGTGCCGTGCCGGCTCGGCGGCGGGGTGGTCGCCGCCAAAAGCCTCGGTCGCTTTCGCCGAGTTAAATCATTGCGATACGTGCCAGCGGAAAACCCTGGTCAAACACTCCATCACGCCGTCTATCATTTGCTCATTCTTGGTCTTGGATGCACTTCAGCTCCAAACCGATCCCTTCCAATCATGCAGCTCGGTCGCTTGGCAGGCTAGCTAGCTCCTCGTGGTGACCATCTGATGCATGGATGGACCTCATCGTTTTCTAGTTTGGTACGGACAAACACCGTGCCAGTACAATGTGTACCGGTTGTAGAGTGTTTTCAGTAGCCTGTTTATTAGTCAGTGGCGTCCGATCCACGGTCAAACAATGGTGGAGTGCAAGCTTGCTATTTGATGTCTGCAAAAACCTATGGCTTCGCAACTCAGGGATAAAATCGATGTATATGTCCAGCATATTTGCTTCTTTATATGGATTCCCTATCGATGTATTTTCTGGTAGTTCTATGTATCACAGTTGGTAGAGGTTCAATTTTCCTTTTTTCTTTCTTTCTGATGAGCCCTTTGTTTCCCTTTGGTTCCAACTTTCAACTGTCCCGACCTTCACAAGTTGAGGTATTAATCCGTAACAAATGGATGTTTTTTAGATGATGGTTCCGGTGAGGCGTTAGCTCTGGCATTTCAACATTTGATTAAACAATCTTTGACCAGCAAAATTAAGCGTGCTTAACTCCCAACCAATTCCACATCCAACATTGACCATGACAAGGCCCATCGCTCTGGACCACACCTGCTGTCACTTTTAGCTCACCCTACACACTTCCCATTTTTTAGCGAGAGAGAGATCTACCGAGTGTCATCACGAGGCTGAATTCGTCCCCTTACAACAGCCACCAAACAGTTCTTTCCATTTTTGAAGACTCTTGTATACAATATTACAATGTGTAGCTGAGTAACATATGTTGTTGTTCTTTTCATTACCCAATGTCTCAAGAACGCAGGAGTGTGATTTTTCTACTCATAATTAGGTGTCCACCTATTATCTCAACTATTGAAATGTTTTAAGCACTTTGAGAGCACATTTTGTGTTTTCGTCCTTGAAGTGTGATCATATTGCATAGATGTAGTGCACATGGTATAACCTCCTCTCATCTTTCTCCCTCTTCAATCATTCCCCCACCCATCTCTCTCGCTATCCCCATCTCTTTCTCCACACCGCGCGGCGCATCCAGAGCCGGAGCCGGGCTCTAGACCGCCGCCGGGGAGGCTCCACGATGCTGCCGCCAGAGCCAACCACGAGAAGCTGCGCTGCTGGATCCGCCCTCCACCACGAGCTCTGCATCCACTGGAGGCTCGGCGTCTGCCTCAACGACCTCCTTCGCCGCCATCTTCGAGCCTTGCTGTTGTGGGATCCAAGGAAGCTTGGCCCGTCCACAGTGAGGTGCGGCGTGCCCAAGGAGAAGTTGTTCATAGAGGATCCAGATCTGGGCTGGTTAGCTGGTGGTGGAAAGCGAGGTGATGCCGCCATATTCGAGCCTTGCCGCCACTAGATCCGGTGAGGCTCAGCCCATCCACAGCCGCAATTTCCTCTCCCCAACCAGTGGTAGATTTATTAATGACTTTTTTTTAGAGAAGATGCTTCAATAGCAAATTTTTGTTCATGAATTTGATTAGTCCATAAATTTTTTTCCCAAAATTTGTTTGTTAGAGGTTGCTCATCAAATTTTGTTCATGATGTTTTCATCAAAAATGCACCAGAATAATTGGATCTGAATTTATTTTACGAATTAGTCATATTTTTCAGAATGAGTTTGTTTATGATTTTTATCATAATTTTGTCATAATTTTTATTAATTTTATGAACTTTTATTAATGTTTATGAATTTTTATCATAATTTGTCATAATTTTTAGTAATATTTATGAATATTTATTAATTTTTACAAACTATTAAGAAGAATTATGAATATCTATTAATGTTTAGTAATCTGAAAAGTAAAAAATAGTAATATGAAATGTATTTGTTCATGTAGCAATTCTCAAAATTAAATAATAGCCATGTTTGAGGTGAGGGGTGAGGTGCAGAATGAGATGAAGAAGTAGTTGGGGGGTGTTGTGCAAAATTTGAGGGACTACACAATGAAGAACAGATGAAGTGGGAGGGCTGTTTTGTAAAACAGGAGCATGTATCTTAAAGCACGTTAGAGGGTTGTGATATCTGACACCCATATATGGGTGATTTATGTTTCTCACGCAACCCGGCTGCTAGTGAAGGATCCAATAGTTGATCCATTGACTCCTTTGGTCCTTCGGTTCCATGGTTCCATCCCTAGCTCACACTGCTACTGCATCTCCATGGACCATACAAGTTGACGACGAGATGCCCATCAGTTGGTGCCTTAGAAATGGTGGAGAAACCTAGCACCAATTCTCCTATCCTTTAGCTATGCCCATTCTCTTTCACCCACTCCTCTCCACACTCCACAATTGGACCAAAAAAGACTTGCCATCACCTCACTGTCCCCCTGTCAAATATGGATCTGGAAGAGTACTCTAATTAGTGTAGCAGGTATTTGTAAAGCAGGGAGACCTTCACTCCTTTAGCTAACAAAAAGTTTAAGCTTTAGTAATAGGTATGAGCATGAATGATAGCAAGATTTAAGCCTAACATTAACACCAAGTAGGTCGTAATAAAAGCTGAGACGATGAGGCACTAAGGCCTATAGTGCATGACATAACAGAGCAACATGGTGGGCACCTGCTACTGCTCGTCCGATATTTAGTGGACAAGCACAGCTTGGACCAACTGAATTCTTCCATGCCTTGCCTAAACGGTGGAATAGGAAACACCACCATCCATTGACCAAATGGAGGGACCTTGGGAAAGAAAGACTCATATTTCACTAGTATAGAAAACGATATCCGAGGCGGTTAAAATAGCACATCCGAGGCGGTTATAGCACCCGCCTCGACGGAGTGGTTGCGGATATGGGGGCATACATCGGAGGCGGTTATGCAAACGCCTCGGATAAGAGCTCATCCGAGGCGGTTAAAACTCATTAACTGCCTCGGATAAGGGCATATCGAAGGCGGTTACATTTTCGTAAGCGCCTCGGATAATGTATTATTAGAAGCGCTCAGAATAATACAATCGCCTCCAATATACACTTATCCGAGGCGGTTAGGTAAAGATAACCGCCTCCTATATTCTCTGGCGTTTAGGTAAAGATCAGGGCCCAAAAAAATGGCTGGCACGCCCTGTTGCCCGGAAGCTCATCACCACTACACACGCACACGCGCAGCCGGGTATCCACGGGTCGGTATCAAATGAGGAAGGCCCACGGGGGACCCACGCAAAGGCCCACGGCGTACTACTATGCAGAAGATCTCAACCGGCAACGCGCAGCCGGATATATAAACCACTCAACCGCGCGATCGCTGGGCGAGGTGGGACTAAACCAAACGCCAAGGGGTCTGGCGTTTGCCCCCCCAAACCAAACGCCAAGGGGTCTGGCGTTTGTCCCCCAAGCGTCGCCCCGGCAGAGAGCGAGACGCCAGCGTCGCCTCCACCGAGGGCGAAACACTGAACGCCACGTCCGCCGGCGTTTGCGCGGCTAACCAAACGCCAAGGGGTCTGGCGTTTGCCCCCCAAACCAAACGCCAAGGGGTCTGGCGTTTGCCTCCCAAAAGAGACACTCCGCAAACTAACGGACTAAATCGAGGCGGTTATATATCGGCAACCGCCTCTGATATGTACTCGCTTATCCGAGGCGGTTGCCAATATATAACCGCCTCCGATAACGTCGGTATACGAGGCGGTCATAAATAGTTAACCGCCTCGGATAATATTGGAGGCGGTTGCTTATTTATAACCGCCTCCGATGTGGTCGTTATCCGTGGCGGTTGCTCCCGGAATCGTTATCTGAGGCGGTTTTCTCGTGCTAACCGCTTCCGACATAGGTTATTCGTGGCACTTTTTCTAAACCGCCTCGGATATGGCGCCACGGATAGACCATTCTGTAGTAGTGTTTGTAGAACCACAAAGAGAAGGCCACTTGTTTCGAGGATGGCACCGATTCCCTAGAAGACATTTCTTTGGAAAAGGTGCATAATCCTCTAGAGTACTACTGCCCGTAATAACTCCACAGTGTATTTTTTTCATTTAGGGGTGACAAGGTAGGACCCACATAAAAGTTATAGCTTGGTAAGAAAGGCCACAATGTATGGTACCGGGTCTAGCTTACTCTTTATCCTCAATCTCTTTCTGCCTTAGATTTCCCACAGCTCAAAGGCCCAGTTCTTTTGGGCTTCTAGAGCAGCTTATAGGTGGAAAAAAGCCTAAGCCAAAAAGAACTCGAAATTTATAGATAGCTTAAATTCGCAGCTTAAACCCTTTGATGTGGAGTGAAAAAAACCTGGGAAACACCAGCTTCCCGAGCTTCTCTTTAAGTGAGCCTCGCATCCCGCAGTCCCGCGGCCGTCCCCGCCCCCGGCCTCGCCACCCGCAGTCCCGCGGCCATCCCCGCCCCCGGCCTCGTCGCCCGCAGTTCCGCCGCCATCCCAGCTTAAATTCACAGCTTAAGCCCTTTGATGTGGAGTGAAAAAAAGCTGGGGAACACCAGCTTCCCGAGCTTCTCTTTAAGTGAGCCTCGCATCCCGCAGTCCCGCGGCCGTCCCCGCCCCCGGCCTCGCCGCCCTGCTCTGCAATCGGCCGCCGTCCCCACCCTCGGCCCCAGCCCTGCCACCGCGCGCCACCCCAACGCCACTGCTGACGGGGTTAATTCCCTCGCCCACATCGCTCCTTCGCCACCAACCGACGGAGCCGCCGGCCGGGTCCCCAAGACATTGTCCTCGGCTGCCTCCACCGCCGTTCCCCACTTGCGCCGCCACCGACGGGGGCTGCCCATCCCGCTGCCAGCTGAGTCAGCCGCCATCGGGCTCACTCGCGTCGCCATATTCGCCACCGGGTCGATGCTGCCACCGGCCTCGCCACCGACCGCATCTTCCCGAGCTCGCCGTTGCTCCAACGCCATTGACGGCGCGGTGCTGAGCTTGGAGAGGTGAAGGCTGGCGGTGCTCTGTTTGGGGAGGACGGGCGGGGCAGCTCAGATCGCCAGCTTTGGAGAAATCACTGGGGAGAAGAAAATGAAGAAAATGGAGAAGCCGCAAAAGAACTGGACGCAGTTTCTCAGGTGATTTTTTCTACCGCAGTTTCTCAGGGTAGAGAAGCTTGAAGCCGTTTATGGAGAAGCCTAAGCTGAAAAGAACTGGCCCAAAGAGATGCGGCCTAGCGGACACTGGTTCACCTGGTCTAATGAGCAGGATGGTCCACCTTTGTCTAAGATTGACCATGTTTTCTGCTCGGATGACTGGGTGATGCTCTTCCCGTTTGCTCATTTGCAGGTTCTTCCTACCATATACTCTGACCATTCACATCTCTTCATCCAAGGATGCACATAAGAATCATCAAAGCCAGCATTCAGATTTGAGGCTTTCTGGTTACGGCTTCCAGGATACGACAACGTGGTCGCGGATTCATGGGAAAAGAATATGTTAGCCATTGACCCCATTAGAAGATTGCATATCAAGCTTTGCCCCGCAACAAAAGCACTCTACCGGTGGAACAAACAAAATATGCGGAACATCAAACTTCAAATCACGGTCGCAAAGGAAATCATTGGTCAGTTCAACCCTTCCTAGACGGGCGCGCCCTCTCGAAGGAGGAGAGTGACCTCCAGAAATCCCTAAAGAGTCATTTCCTTGATCTCATTGCCATCCAGAAGACCAAAATGAGACAGCGTCCCAGACTCTCTTGGATTCACGAGGACGATGCAAATTCCAAACTCTTTCAAATTAGGGCCAATGGAAGACATTGCAAAAACATTATCCAGGTTACAAACCACCTCTGGAATTGCTATTTCCAAATAGGACAAAGAAACAGAGCCCCACTCTCACTTCCACGGCCACGTGGGGACTCAAGAGCCTAGGCGGCTCTACTTGGATTGGGAGAACCTCATGTATCAACCGAATGATTTAGCGGACCTCGACAAGCCTATGAGTGAGCAAGAAATTAAGGACACTATCTCCTCCCTCTCACCAATCAAGTTGCTGGGCCCCAATGACTTCATTGGTGCCTTCTTCAAACGCTCGTGGGAGACGATCAAAGATGACTTAGTGGCCACCATTCTCCAATTGGCAAATCTAAGGGAAAACTATGTTGGGCTCATAAAATTTACCAATATCATTCTCCTACCAAAGAAGGCAAACGTTGTGTGTGTGGGGGATTACCGCCCCATCCGTCAGTTCCAAAACACTGCATTCATGACAACTTCCTCCGCGTGTAAAACATGAGCTCCATATGTGACAACAACAAGTTTATTTCTTAGGTTAGATATCTCTAAGGCCTTTGACTCCGTCAACTGGGCGTACCTCACTAAGGTCTTGCAGCACCTCGGCTTTGGGTAGCATTGGCGGGATTGGATTTGCTCTCCCTCGCATCCTCCTCATATAGGGTTCTCCTTCACGGATCTCTAGGCTCCCTATTCCATCACGCTATGGGCCTTAGGCAAGGAAACCCCCTATCGCCTATGCTTTTCATCCTGGTGATCGATCCCCTTCAACGAATTCTTCACCTTGCCACAGAAGCCGAGATCTTGAAGCCTATCCATGCTACATCGGTGTGCTTCAAGATCTCCCTTTATGCTAACGATGCTGACATCTTTGCAAACCTAGAGAAGCTTGAGCTATAGGCTATCGTGGAAACCATTTCTACTGTTTGCAGGGCAAGTGGTCTCAAGACCAACCTTCAAAAGACGAAGGTGTTCTCAGTCAGATGCGACGGCATTAATCTCGACGACCTGCTCACGTCCTTTTCAGCCATTGTGGCAAATTTCCCTGGCAAATATCTAAGTTTGCCCCTCCACTACAGGCTCCTGCAAAAAATTGACTTCTAGACACTAATTGACAAAGTCAAGGGCAGGCTTCCAGGATGGAAGGGAAAAAACCTCACTCGAGCGGGAAGGGTGGTGCTAACCAAATATTTGCTTTCGGCTTCCACGACCTATCACATGTCAGTGCTCCTCCTGCCTAAGTGGGTGCGGTTAAAGCTCAACCAAATCTCTCATGGGTTCATTTGGAAAGAGGATGACGCCGAGCTTGCTAGCGGCGGCCCCGCCCTCGCGTTTGAAGATATCAAGCAATGGGGGTTGTCAGTCTCACTTAGTGCACCTATGGGAGGGGAGTAATTCGCATGCTGTAGATAGCATTTTTCTTGGTGTGGTTCCGCTCGACAAAAAACTTCTAGCCATTTGTAAATCTTTACTGTATTCTTGCATTTCTTCTGAATGAAAGGCAATGCTCCTATCAATTTCTCAAAAAAAAGAGAACCTCTTTCCCTCTCAATCTCTCTCCTTCCTTGCATGTCTCTTTCTCATGATGACCTCATCACTTTTTCTTGCTTTAGAACCGGCATTTGGCTTGGTACTAGTCCTTGCTTAGCACCCCCTCCAAAATTTGCCCAATGTATGGAACCAGTCTTTTGCTGGAAAGATTTCTTTGTCACCCACTCTATTTCATACATTGAGCATGCTCTAAGGATTGTTACCTCATCTTGTGGTGTTTCACATCAGTGCAAATTTTTGCATGAATCGATTCAAAGATCTCATTGAAAAGAAGAAAAAAAATGGTTCAAAGAGAAATGACAGACATAGACGGCTGCATCCATAAAGAAAACAGTCAAATTATTAGTTGTATCAACGCAGCAGTTGCGTGCCTGAGATTAACGAGTTGCCAAACATTTTAAGTGAGGCAAGTAGGCAGGTCCTCATTACCAAAGGAACCAGGATACATTTACATGTTAGTCCAAAATGAACAACTGAAAACAACATCACATATATCACTGAATTCTTCGACAGGGTATGACTGCATGCCAGAAAACATGGCTTAAGAGTTGTAAATAAAGGGAGGAAAGTAGGAAGCATGAAAGGGAATTGAGAACGCAAGCAGAACATGTCGCCCAATCTTGGCTAGATTTCATGCAGGTGACAGGGCGTAGTTGAAAATATGGTCAGACAGATAAAGGGAGAGGGAGTCATCAACCAACCAACAACAGCCCACTATATTTATTAAGTGCAAATCTGAACACTTGGCCCCGTGACCAAATCTGTTGAATCGGTTCAGTGTTGCACCGTGCACTCACACGCAGCTCATCTCAAAATAGAACTTGAAAAACAGTCCAGCCAGACCACATGCTGAATATACAATGACAAAACAACAGAGCACAAAAGGCAATATTAATTGTGCTACACCTTAAGATAGTATGTATATAGGCTGTGCACAAGCTGGTGAGATTCGAGATCATCAAATCATCTCCAAGTTGCCACTTTTTAATCAAGTTGCCGAGCATAGCCCCAATATCTGATAGGGAGAATATCAATGTTGAACAAATGCCAAGGGGTACAGAACTTGTCAATAAGGAATTTGACATACAAAGAATAGCTTGCATTAAGATACAGAAGCATGGGGCTAAGGATGTGCAACTGCAATAGAAAAGACCTCCACGAACTTTGCTGTGTCATCTGTCGGGATATCCTGAAGCTCATGAATATGCCTGTGGAAAGCACCAGAAAGATCTTCGTTACAGGGTCCGCGAGATGTTCTTAAACTCGCTTAAACAGGACAGCAAAATCTTTTGACGCTTCAGTAGAGACTGGCGCTCATTCTGGATGGCATCGACTGCGCCAGGAGCCACGAACATGTCCATGAACTTATCGTCATTAACAGCAAACAGCTCGAACCCAAGTGCTAAAAACAACCTTTCACGGCTGCATTGCATCAGTACAACAAAAACATCAGGGAAGCAAAACTTCACATATGTAGGACAGGCCCGTTTAATGCCAACCATCCTTTCTTCAATTCTACATACACTAGCAGCTATGAGAAAATTAGATTCACAGTCCATATCTACTGTTGATCATCAGTTGAATGAATGGAATTTGTACTTATGACAGTGGTTCATATTACAATTATCATTTAATAATAGCAATACGGTTATTTTTGAAATCCAACTATTTTGCTGGCTACTACTTGAAGAGGAGACTACTCAATGGATGTGAACAGTTGGTTGAAAAAAATCAATTACAGTTTATACGTCAGTTAACTTTCAGACTGAATAAGCAGAAAGAGGAATGTATTTGTATACTATAGCTATTAGTTCGAACATACCATGGTGTTAAGAATCCAGAGTTCAATGCAGAAGGAACATTCCTTTCAATCAGGACTTCTCGCATTTTGGCAAAATACTGAGCAGATATTGAGCATATGCTGGAGTAAGATGAGCCTGATTTTGAGCCCATATCATCGTTACCAACAATTACATTGTTATGGTGATTCCTGTTTGCATATGCTGCCATCCTTGCATGTCTTTTCCTTGCCCCACCATCATTCATATTTCCGTTGTCTTTCTTCTTACCACCATGCATGTCAGCTGGCAGATCAGGAGAAGGTGTCTCAGGAACCGTCAGCTGGCTTTCTTTCAGAACTTCCCTTGACTCATTTGACTTGACAGGTGGAGTCATATGTTGCTGATCGTTTGGTGGTACATTCTCCTGGGCTTCCTCTGCAGATCCACTATCTGATAAGTCGAAAGATGCAACTCCAGGGAAGTGGTTAAACCTGTGAATGGAGTTTGCTACGGACCCAACGCCACTAAGAAAGTCGCTCTCATAACAAATATGGGAGTAGGGGCTTGTAACTGAATCAAGGTGATGTCGCACTATCTGCTTGCATTGCTTGGACAAATCCTTGACAAATTTATAATAGGAGCACCGGAGAGCAGCAAGGAAGCCAACATATCCATCCATATTTTCAACATTTTGATCTGCTGGGTAAAATTGGGGAAAGTATGAGAACTGTTTAACAAATTGATCCTGCACTCCAAGGAGTTTTAAAAGTATGCAAAGGCTCAGCTGTAATTCCAGGGAAAAGATGAAAATAATAAGAGGCACTGCTGAGTGACTACAACATAAAGAAGACAAAACTTGATGATATGGAATATAAAAGGTTTGAAGCTTTTATAAAGTAAGATACACATATACACAAGTGATCAATAATAGTATCAATAAAAAGAGTATCCCACCAGTAAATGCCCATGCTGATGATTGACTGTATATATTTTGCATGGAGAAAATGATCAACAGTAATAACAAAAACATGTGTTACTAAAGTTAAGGAATGCAGACAATTAACGGTACACTTTTGGTTTGGAAAATGCTACTTGTAGCTGTGTCTTGTGTCTGATCAAAACATACTGAACAAAGAACGTTCAAATTACTAAATATGGCTACAATCAGCATCAAGATAAACTAAATACGCACGTAAATGTAATAAGCAAGATGAACCGCAGTACAACAAAATCCAAATCTTACATTTCAAATCATCAGTATGGCTGCGCTCCATTGCAAGGTCGAATAGGCTTTGTAGGACAAATGCAAGCCGATCACACGCAGTTTCAATAAGAGGAGCAAGCCACGATCGTGCAGCTGCACGTGCTATCTCAGCCGCTGCCTCTGTCATCCCACTGCTCCCACCTCTTCCAGCATGGGCAAGTAATATGTTTGCAACCTGATGACATCAATATCCCAATTTCAGCTAACTTTCCCTAAAATTATGTACCTATAAATTTCCAGTCTGAAATGTACCTTCTCTCTTGACACTTGTGGGCACTCCATTGAGTATGTCGCACAACGGAATTCATGCATTACTCTCTCAAAAGCTGCGCCGCCATACAGCTTAAGACTGGAGTTTGGAGGTTTTACAGGCACGTTGATGCCAGGCCAGCTGCCAATGCCACTGTGCATCAGTTCCTCTTCAGTAGTTTTTCCCCCATAGCTCTGGGGCTGGATCAGCTGCTCCATCAAGTAATGCACGCTAGGATACACAAATACGATGCCAATTAGTTCTAGCACATCAATTAGCAACAGTATTAGAAGGAAACGTCATGTCAGGACAGATTGTGTCTTGTGTGCATACCAAGTGAGTGCAAATAGAAGCAGCATGAAGCATTGCCGATCTCCTGAGCTGAGAGACATCAGAGGTTGCTAGCAGTTTGGAGTCCAGTCTGGACAGGTCCATCGACACATCAGTGCATCTCTGCTCTAACAATGCTAGGGTGGCTGGAGCTGCTTCTTTGTACCTCTTCTGAAGTTCAGATTCCAGGTACTTCCTGAGGCAGCTAAACCCAATGTATGGACCATATTTCTCTTCATTAAAACCGCCCTTCACACCGTCTCGCAAGTGCCGCAACACATCAATATCAACCTGACATATTTGCCTGCGGAACTCCTCATTGGAGATCGTTCCACGGTCCTTCGGAAGAGCCACAAAGAATGGATCGATGTTGTCCCCAAGGTAACCGCTCGCACTCAAGTAGCTATCGACCTCCCACCTTTCTGTAAATTCCTTCAGATGATCAAAACCAGCAACAATATTATAAGACACAATACCAATTCCATTTCTCAATCCACAGAGAAGATCATATTGAACCTTTTCATGGGCTGATTGTTCTGCAGGCATACCTTGAGTCGGTTGTCAAACTTGGAGATGACGATCATCGTGCGCCTGAAAGTGGGATCGATCTCTCTAATTGCGTCCAGCCAGAGCGAAGAACACCACTCGACGCTGCTCTGCTGGAGGAACAGAATGAGGCGGTGGGGCGGGCTCGCTAGAGACTTCACCATCGACAGGATCTCCTCCGGCGTCCTCTCTGGCTCACCTTTCTTAGCCTACAGCAACCACACAATTACATCAAACAGTTGACAAACTGACCAAACAATCACTCCTCTTCATTGAGATGTCAGAAATCTCAAGCTCACCTCTACCTACCTTAAGCACGAAACCTGGGGTGTCGATGATGGTGAGGTTGGGGCAGTGGGCGTACTCAGCCCTCATGACGATGGGCTTGGACGAGACGGCGGCCTGGATCTTCCGGAGGTGCGACTCAGTGCGCTGCTTAATGAGGTCGGCAATCGCCGTGGCCAGCACCATCGGTTGCCCATACTCCTCGGAGTCCTCCTCCTGCGACGCGTCGCACAACCCACATCAAATTACGGTCCGGAAGCAATATACTCGATCTGAGTGAGAGAGATGAGGGGGAAACCATGGGAGGAGAAGCGGAGCGCGCACCTGGAAGCGGCATCGGGGATCGAGGGCGGTGGGGTCGTGGACCATCTGGAGGACGAGGGGACGGCGGGTGCCCATCTCGACCTCGCGGACGTTGAAGCGGAAGCCGAGCAGGGCCTCCAGAAGCGAGCTCTTCCCGTCTGACTGGCCTCCAATCGCCACGATCTCCGGGATCGGGAGCTTCTCTCCGAACGCCACTGCCGCCGCCTGCAGCCGGTTGTACGCCTCGAACCGCGCCTTAGTGTCCGTTGACGCCGCAGCAGCCGCCGCCGAGGCCGCGTCGGTGACGGCTCGGCGGGTGGACGAGGACGGTGCCACCTTGGGGTTCGGCGTCCTGCCAGCCGCTGGAGACGAGAGGGCGTTGGTCGCCATGGGTGCGAGAGCGAGTGGAGCGGAGACGACTGCTTTGAATTTGAAATGCGGAGATGTGGGGGAAAAGGGTTACAGGAGTGCGAGCCGTTTGGGGTTGTGATATTTATACAAGAGATGAGCAGATCTCGCATTTGAGATTTCCGGCCCAGCCCATCCATCCAGTTGGTCATGCTACTTGTGTACTGAAGTCACAGTAGCACCATGATAAGAGTTCTCTTCTGGGACACAGGAGGAAAGCTAGCAGCTCGTAAGAACACACTGCAGTATATAACGACCAGTTGAAAAGAGAACCATGCAGGAGACGTTTTTCGCGCGTAGGCTTCAGAGACATGATGGTAGAAGAAACAATTATGAGAACTGACTGGTGCTCAATTGATCATTCATCAGCTGATTGCAGAAACCAAGAGAATTATCCGGCACTTCTGATAAAGTGAAACTGCAGATCGCAAATCCCACATAGCATGTCATTGATCTTGTTGTGTGTGAACTCCCAGGCAAAATCAAAAGGAACAATTTTCACTTCACAACATGTTACAAGAACAAATACAAGCAAAGGAATTCAGTTTTCTGAACATGACACCTATCAAGGTGATACAAGAACAAGGCAAACAACATTTCTAGTGCCCACAACGGTCTACAGATTATGCTAATGCTGTTACACTCCGCTTAGGACTTGTGCTGGCAGATGTACTTCAGACTCGAGATGTACCCGATCATAAATTCTGGATGGAACCTAAGCAAGGCTCTAAGCCTCTAAGAGGAACATAACAACAACAACAACAACAACAACCAGGCCTGTCAAGCAATGTTAATGAACAAGAAAGAACGGTCATGCTTCTCCACATCTAAAGTGTCAGTCATCCGAACTGGTGCCTACCACATCCGATCAAAAGCAATTCAGAGTTCAAACTTGTTGAGTAGCATCCAAAACATGACTCGCACTGAAGGGGTCAGAAAACGGTTCACATAACACCCCTGGGAGCTTTACCTGCCCGCCTTCCTCTTCCTCAGCTCCCGCAGTATTGCCTTTTTCCTTGCCTCGTCTACAAGTTCTAGCCCAGGAATCTTGTTCTCTGCAGACCCACTTTTTGGGCTTCCAACATTCCTTGATGTATCACTGCGCTGGTTTCCTCCAGGCACACCTTTTGGCGAGCTGACTTTGCTTGAGTTGGCAGTGCAGTTTTTGTTGACAACAGGAGTCACCACTACTGTCTGCTCGCAGCCGATATCTTGTCTGAATGGGGTATCTTCTGCATTCCTTGAGGCACCATTGCGCTGGTTTCCTCCAGGCACACCATTTGGTGAGCCAACTTCTCTTGAGTTGGCATTGCAGTTTTGGTTGACAACAGTAGGAGTCACAACCACTGTCTGCTCGCAGCTGATATCTTGCCTGAATGAGGTATGTTCTTTGTTACCTTCACCAAGATTATTTTGTGCCATCCTTCCCTCAGAAACATTATCATTTGTATCTAGAGTTGGTTTTTCCATTACCCAGCCATTGGGTTCTCTCTGGTGTATGCTATCTGCAGCTGTTCTATCATTATTCTCAGCAGTACAGTTTTCTGGATGCTTCTCTTTTTTGGCAGCAGCAACTCTTGAGTAATGACGAGTGCTAGAAAACCATTTACTGACCTGTCAACAGAAACTCTAGTGAGACAGGGGAAATACAATGGTAACCACAACAGGAGTGCAGCAAACATTCAGAAAAGGAGTGCAGCAAGAAAAACAAAAGTGGTGGTCCGAACCTGATTGAACGTCAGGCCTAGCTCTTGCGCCAGACTTTCTTTTCTTGTGCGACTAGGATAAGGATCTTTCTTATAATGCACCTGAAGCTTCTGCAAGAGAAATGAGTGTCAGTGGCATAATTTATATTATGTTAACAATTTAATTGGTTTAATTTGAGCACATGATTGAACTATAAAGATGTATATAGTTAGTCATTCTATACCTGATTAATAATAGGACCAAAATGTTTTTTACGGGCTGTGCTACTGCTACCATTGGAGCAAAGCACTTCGGTACGCTGTTCGCTTACTGAACCACATAGTTGTTCACTCTGTGGAGTATGTTCATTATTCTTGTGCCCAGCTTGCGCTCTTCTAGAGCATATTTTTGCAGGCTGAAGTGACCCAGCAAGTGAATCTGTTTCACTGTCTTCTAGATTTCCATTTGGGGGTGTGCTATTTCCAGACCAGTCTTCATCATCAGTTGAATAGGATGATTCTTTTCCATAAGCCTCCTTTATATACCAACATGCAATAAATGGAAAGAAACCGAGTAAGATCCGGGCATGCATCACAGAAGAATAGCTTTGCTGTATCATGTAGCTTTTCATAAACAACACACTGATTGCTTGGCTGAAAGTATATATCTTTACTCCTATAAATATTTGAGTTGGCGGCCAGTCCGTCTGCCATCCCACCTCCCCTCCACCAAAGGTATCCTAACTGATGGGGCTATCTGTCCATGATTTAGACCATCTTGTTATAGAGTTTGCAAAATATGTCATATGATTATTTTTATGGTGTTGCTATTTGTAAGTTGCTTTGTTTTCATTAACTTAAAGTCAATTTTGTGGCCATGGATTTGACTGTATATTAATGTGCCACATGATTGAATTTATTTTTATTATTTTCGTAGCAACACTTGGGCATTCAGCTAGTCATTCACAATAAGGCAACAACCCCAAACTAAGGCATCATTCACAGTAAGGCAACAACCACACGCAAGATGCAGCAGGGTAGTTAACTATGCTCTATCAATTTATGAGATTATGTGACTACATTATCTACGTTCGCCCAAGAATAAGATTATAAGATATAGTTTTTCGCCTCTAAAATTGTTTTATTCGTTTACTGAATATCTTTCTCACACTGCATGACCTTTATTTCCTGCGCCTACTAGGGTGTTGTTCTTCTGGCCAACAGCATGACAAAAACAACAAAAGTCTTTCAAGCAGGAATTTGAATATAAGAAACATGTATTTATGATATGAAGAAATGCAAGGAGAAGACATACATCAAAAAGCTTTTTGTAATCCAAGCGTTCAACTTGTCGCCTACTTGAAACTGGTAGCACCATGTCTTGCTCTAGCTCTGTCTCCATAAATGCACGACTGGAATCATCTGCAATAGGTTGATTGTCAGCAGCACTAACTTGCACTCCATCAGTATGATCTGATAATGAAGGTGCAGAAACTTCATCCTGGTCACAAGATTTAGCAATCTCGGCACAGAAATCATCAGAATCAGACGTGAAGTCTGACTCATCTGAGTTTGTTTTGTCCTTTTGGTCTTCACTGGAATCTGGACCTGCTGGATCGAAGTCATCATCCTCTGAGTCCTCAGAAGGCAAACCAAGGTCATCAACTGTCTTTTTGTTCTTTGAAGATCCAGACATTTTGTTCTTTGAAGGTTCAGAATCCTCGGATGATGTTATAAAATCTGAGTCATCAGAATCTGATCCTTCACCACCATCCTCTGCAGATGATTCATTTTCATCCACCATGTGCCCTTGAGCTAAAGCAGGGTCATAATCATTGTCCTCAGAATCATCCGATGGAAGATCAGATGCACCTATTTGCTTTGGACCATTCGCAAGGGAAGCTGATTCAGGAAAAACTTTCTGCAGAGAACAAATATAGTCCGGTTCTGGATATAATTCAGTCTCATTTTTTATCTCGAATACAATACAGGACTGTATAGTAATTTACTACTACCAGGGTAGTTCATAGGTTTTTACCTCCCACGAATCATGAATAGAAAGTGTGCTCCCTTGGAGTTCATTTAGTACATCTGTACAATCTAATTTGCAATCACACGCAGGGCAAAGCCATCCTTCATCCCCCGGAGGAACTAGTAATAGAAGTGATTAAATAAATGAGCAACATAGGTGATGCTTTCTATATCAAAAGAGGAAATGGAAATAGATATTACTATCTTCCGCCAGCAAAGGAGGGTTTAAGCATTTCTGGTGGAACCCTCTATCGCAGACTCCATCACAAAGAATGATATCATTTTTTAATGTAACATGCTTTGAACCACAAATGGCACAGAAAATCTGCAAGACGAAACAGATCATCTCTGCATTAAAGTAACAAACATGAGTAAATAAAAATAACAGCGATGTCAAGAACAAAACAAGATGGCCTACATCTTCACTAGATATTTCTCCTGCAGAATCAAACAAAGATTCTTCAAGCTTCCCCACAGATAGAAGAGAAGCCATATCCCGAAAAGCTTCCCGAATTCTTAACTTGCATCGCAAGATTTCCGCCTTGGCTCGTTGAAGCTCCTTCTCAGGTCTTATTTTTTCCACGCTACATATCAAAGTATTAGAAAACCAGCGTCAGAGGGTGCAGATGTTAAACAATATCAAAAGAACTACAGAAATACCCACTGGAATATAAATTCACAAGGAACAACACGTTACATGACTTTCTTATGTACCCCTTCCTCCCCCATCTTTGTCATAAAACCCAAATCGAAGTTTTTGATTCGCACAGTATCCTGGCTAATGCTTTCCGGATTTTGGTCCATTAAATTGATCTTTGTCTGAGAAGTACAAAAACAGGTTCCAACAAGCAGAAAAACAGAGAGTTCAAAAGGGAGTGTGAAATACAGTGATTCAGAAGGGACAAACCTTTGACCTTTCCAACCTTCACTGGCATAAGCTTGAATCAAACTTTGTTCATAGTTCATTCGATTCAAAATGTATCTAACTCGCTGACGAATTTTGTCATACTCATTCTTGGGACTCGCTCCCTTTGAGGGCCTGCCTCTTTTCCTTTTTTTGGCAGCTGGTTGAACAGCAGTATTATTTATTACTGGCTCACTAGGTGCTTTATTCTTCTTTTTTGAAGTAGAGCGAAGCATCCTGGCACTACTATGTGCAGATCTCAAGGGTTTTACTGGTTCATTAGGTGTCTTGTCGTTGATTTTTGAGGTAGAGCGTAGCACCCTGGTACTACTATGTGCAGATCTCAACGGATACCTTTTATTTGCTAATATTTGGGACCCTTTCCTTCCCCTTTTCGCCTTGGTAGGAGCAGAGGTTGCATTGTTCCCAACGTTGCCACTGTCCTGAACAAGACCAGAAGCAGCTGTTTTATCCATACAAATGATAACCACAGATGGACCCCGTCTGTAGGAATTGCTAGGCCAGTGTTAGGAGGCCTCAGGGAGAGCCTTGGAGAACTGCTTTCTGGAGGGTGTGATAACCAAGTAAGCCTTTTCCAGTCAAGATAAATGTGTCAGAGCCTACAGCAACAAAATGAAATAAAAAAATATGGTTATTAACAGCACAAAAGATTTGTTAATTGTTGTTTCTCTTATCATTTACAATAGAGCTCAGCTAATACTTATTTGGTCAGAAGACATATGTAAGAATGCAAGGGAATGCAAGAGCGGAAGAAAAGACAATGGAACACACATCCTTTACGTGTGATCTATATACAAGTTAGCATCAAACTAAATTGATGCAGCATAGTGACTTGTATACATTCAAATCAGACATCAACAAACAAGATTGATTTCCTTCTATTATTCATGTCTGTAATAATGAGCTGCTTCATCACAGAACACTTCACCTGAAACATAAGCCAGCTCTGCATCTATCAGCATTGTAGTTTCTGTGCTGTTACACTGCATGTTTGCTATAATATTCCATCAGCATGCAACATGTCACTGTTTTACTTTGTCAAGCTCAATTTGGAAGCTTCAGAGCTCGTGCATTAACACACCAAATATTTGCAAGATTACTTTTTAGACCTTATTTTATAACCCAAAAAAGAGGGAGTGTTGAGAAAGGTGACTTGTAACCTAATTCGGCTCGAAATTTTTGGGATTATAAAGGATTCCTGTATGAATCCTACCCTTATAAGAAGTTCTACTTGTACTGTAAGATGGCATGTGGGGGACTATATAAAGCCAGGAGTGTGGCCATAGAGAACCGAAGTCAAAGCCACAGAAGCAATCCAAAGAATAGGTAGACGCAATTAGAGGCACTTGGAAGGATATAGACGCAAGGTTATCTTTTAGCACTAGATTCTTGTATAGGGTAAGAATCCGAGGGTCCTAAAAGGTTCGAGAGGGTTGTGTGTGAGAGAAACAGCCTCTTGTACTTTTGAGGTCATGCTCAAAGAATTTGTGGTCAGCTTCACCAGGTATTCTCTCTTGTTGTGATTGTTATCACTGTTATTTTACCTCTCTTATTGTGATCATGTCATCACCGTTATTTTGTTTCTCTCTACAAGATTTAATCCGTGTATGCTTGTGCCATATCTCATATAATCTGATCAGACTCGGAGGCTACTGTGCATAAGATAGGGCATCCAAGTATAACAGGGAGAACACAATTTGAGATGGCAAGTAAACCAATACCTCTACTCCCACAACTCACCAAACTAACCTACCAGCTTCGGCGAATTTCAGTTATTTCCCTATCTCTCCACCCACCACTCCAGATCTGATGCGTCCTAACGAGTCACCACCTTTCACGCAAAGTATACTTAAATCACCTAATACTGTCGACTCACAGCAACCTTACAACTATTACAAATTGGCAATGGACAAAAACTAGCTCAAAAGCAAACAAAATACACCGTTCTGTACAAGAAACCCTAGATTCGCACTAAATAACAGCAAAGACCAGAACAGATTTAGCACCTCTGCAGGACGGGCTTGGATCAGGGGAAGAAAGCAGAAGAGCTCGAGCGGTAGGATTGGACAGAGAAGATGAGAAAACTTCTTTGCGGGGACACGGAGATAGGAGGTCTGCGTGTGGTAGTGTGAGGGAACGAACACAAAGCGGGAGAGTGGCGCTACAGCTTGGCTGGTTGGCAGGATGAGCACTTGCGGCGCCGGCACGGATGCGGTCGGCGGTGGAAGCGAGCCGCTGGAGAACGGTGGCACGGGGGAGGTGACCGGTGGGCGGCGAGACAGCGGGCCACGCGATTACGTAGGGAAAAGCCCCGCTCCCGCGGGAACGGCACGGGAGGGAGGCTCCGGCGGGCGGTGGCTGGTGCTGGCGAGCGGCGGCGATGGGAGGAAGGGGCAAGTGCAGGTCGGAGCCGCGAGGAGCTGAAGGGCGCGGGTGAGAGGAGAGGTGGAGGAGGTGGAGGAGGGGCTGGGTCACTGACCTCACCGCGGCCGCGGCACCGCGCGCCTCCCGGCGATTTCGCAGCTTCGAGACAGCCTTCCCGCGAGCGTCGCCAGAAACGCGATGGACTCACGCGCTCACACGTGCTAGGGCTTCTTTATCGCGTCTCCAGAGGAACAGCGGTCGTTGGGCCACAGTGGGCGGGTGGATTTGTACACACAAGGCCCGAGAGCATTTCTGAATGTGCAGGCCGGCCCATCTCCAAGGGCATTCTTTGCATTTTCCGGTTGAATTCAGACGGGTGCAGACTCCAGAAGCTGAATACGAGGCTGTCTTTCACTCGAGGTTAAGATAATTAGCTAATTATAATCTGAATAAATTAGTTTAGTTTTAATTTTATGTTTGAAACATAACTTACTTAACCTAAATAACTGAGATCAGACGGTTAATAATTAAAAAACAAATTAAGTTATTCCATATTTTTTATGTGTTAGCTTTATCCTGGATTAAGCAGGTAAATCATTTTAACCGTGTTAACTTAACATCGTCTAACCCAAAGGTATTTAGCAGGTTGAGTCCTTAACCCACACTAAGGAAACAGAGCCTAAATCACTACCATAAAAACGGCCTTCTCAGCTGGTTAAAAATAGCCATCAGAGCTGGTTTTTTGATTCGACTGTAGACAAAGGGAGCTAATGATATTTTTTGAACCGACTTTAAAAGTTTACAATCTCAGCCGGTTAACTATATTAAACTGAATCTAAAAGTTTACAATCTCAGCCGGTCAAGTATATTGAACTAACTATGATACTCACAATTTTTTAAAAAAAAACAAGCAGGCCCTCCTCGACGGCGCAGCGTCTTGTAGCCGCCCCTCCTCCACACGGCCTCTGCGGTCCTCTCCCCCACCGACGCCATGACCATCAGCTTCACACCCGCAACAACTACGCTCCAAAGGCACATAACGCTGATAGATCCATCACACACTGCAGAAAAGAATGCAAATGAAAAGAAAGGCCACCAGTATCAAGAGCATCTTGGTGGCTGCCTCTCTAACTCGTCCCACGGTGCCTCTATGAAGTTTGGGACCAGCCAGCTTGACGTCGACAGACGCGTGGAGAGGCCATGGTTCACCTCCAGGTTGGCGACGAGCGGCCTCCTCCCAGGGATGCATCGGCATCGGTGCTCGCGGTGGTGTGTCCAATGCCGAAGCTTCGGGCACCGGCGCGGGGGAGCGCAAGGAGGTCATGGCCAGCGGGGAGATAGGAGGTGGCAGCAAAGGATCTGGAGGAGACGGGGTCGGATTGCTGGTAGCAGTCAGCGCGTTGGCTGGCATCAGATCAGCCCTAGACACCCCGTCCGCCTTCAGCATCATGCGCGCCGACACGCGGATCTAGAGAAAGGAGGCGGGCGAGCACCTGGAGTGGAGCCAGCGTAGGGAAGTGGGGGCAGGGTGAGCTGAGGGACGCTGGGGAGCCCGAGCTGCAGCGGTTGAGGAGGGGAGGGAGAAGCGCGGCAGCAAACGCCGGAAGGGAGGGAGATGTGTGGCTGGTAGTGGTCGAGGAGGGGAAGGAGAGGGAGAGATGAGCGATTGAGGGGGAGAAAGCGGAGATTGGGGATTGAAGAAGGTTGGCAGTGGATGAGGGAGAAGGAGAGATGAGGGTTGTCACGAAATGGTCATTATACATTTTTGGGCTGGGCCGAACTATCCAATTGGTTTTAATTTAAAACCGATTGAGATTTGAATCGACTGGGATATTTTTTCAGTCCTTTCTTTAACTGACTGAGATAGGTAATTAGTCTAGCCCGTTTATTTTTTGAATCGACTGAGATGTTTATAACCAGTGAGATAGTTCTAACACAATCCGTTTTACCAAAACCGGTTGAGATGAGAAGTCCAGAAAAGCTGTTTTTATGGTAGTGAGTATAGGCTTCGTTTGGCATCGAGTTGAATTACAATAATCTCATTCTGTTGAATTGCTCTTAGAAAGTTAATTAACTGTTTGGCTAAGTGCTTAGTCCCTACGTCCCAGAATGTAAGACATATTTTATTTAATTAAGATGAGACTTTGATTAATAATTACTCCATTAATATGTGGTTCATGTGACATAAATTGTCATTAAAATCGTGTTCAAAAATACTTATAATTGTGACTTTGTAGCACATAATTAGCAGAATAATTATTGATCAAAACCTTATCTTAACCAAACAAAATATGCCTTACATTCTGGGACGGAGAGAGTATCTTTTAATTAATTTACAAATGTACATATATCTTTCATTATGAACATAAAATATAAAATACGAGAGGACAACCATTAGTCAATCAAATTTTTTTACATGTACTTTATAAAGAAGAGTAATAAATATTTTATAGATTCTTATCTGCAACCATTTAAAAATAAGCATAGTATATCACAGTTTAGCAACCATAAACTAATATATAGCCCACTACCTCATGAAACACAATCACTGACTGGCGCAAAACGGCAATCACTGACGGGTTTCACGCCCGTCAGTAAGCTCCTGAAAAAAAACCACGGGCCCTGCAGGACCCAACCCTAGCCTGCCAGGCCCGTGGATGACGCCGGCACCGCCGCGCATCGCCTCTGCCACTGTAGGCCTCTGGTCGTCGTCGCCGCGAGTGGAGTCGAGGAGCACGGGACGACACCACCGCAGCAGCACCACTGGAGCACGGGACGACGACCACCTCGTGGCCCTGCCCGTCGTCGACACCGACGTGCTCGCGGAGGGCGAGGCGCACGCGGGAGGCCTCAACGGCGGAGCTCGACGAGGCAGGCGTCGAAGCCAACATGCTCGCGGAGGGCGAGGCACGCGCGGGGGGCCTCGATGACGGAGCTCGACGAGGCGGGCACGTCGAAGCAGAGCCAGCCCCCTCTGTCCAGGACTTGAAGCTGCCGCCGTCATCTCCTCTGTAGCCCATGAATCCGGCCGCGCCGATCTCCTCTGCATCAGATCCGCCGGCGACCAGGTCGGTGGTGGTGGTGGTTCCGGTGGCGGGAGGTGAGGTAGGTGGCGGCAAGAGGCGGCGGTGGTGGTGGTTGTTTGCGGTGGCGAGAGGGGCAGGCGGCGATAAGATTTGAGGTGGGGGGCGAGAGGTGAGGGGGAAGATAGAGCAGATCGGCGGGGTTGGTGGCGGCAGCTACGCTCGCCCGGTGGCGCGAGCACATGGAGTGGCGGAGGCAAAGGGGGATCGGGGAGCAGAGAGAGAGGGGATCGGGAGTGGAGAGCGGCAGAGAGAGAGAGGGGATCGAGGTGGATAGAACGGCGGATTAGGGTTTCGGTTTTTATACAGCTCAGTTGGGTTTGGGCTTTGGGCTGTAGTTTGGGCCGGTAGGAACCACTGACGGGCCAAATTGCAAACCCATCACTGATGTGCAGACAACCACTGACAGGTACGATTTAGGCCAGTCAGTGGAGCAAGCCTGTCAGTGGTAATAGGTCACCAGTGACGGGCCATATTTTGGGCCCGTCAGTGCTAATTTTTCCTCTAACAATGAGCTACCGGTTGATAACTCTACTGACCACTGACGGGCCAAATTGTCGCCTGTCACTGGTGTTAGTAACAGTGACGGGCGCCCACTCGCCCGTCACTAGTGACCGATCAGCAAATGGGTATTTTGCAGTAGTGACCATTGCCATTTCATACAGTTGATCTCGTGTTTCTTCTAATAATGAAATGAAAAAACAAACACGGGATCGATAAGGATGAGCAAAGGGTAAACATACCTGTACATACATCGATCTATTGTTATGCATCGGCGATACGAACGGGCGGTTTACAAAGGCGTGAAGTGCAACTCATTGTTTATATAGCGCTAGAAAATAGCAGAATTATGTGTTGAACGATAACAAACCGCATCTCAAGAAACGGGTTCAGCAATTCTGGTGTTAATTAAACCATGGCAAAGGTTCTATTACTGCCCCTAGCTGTGTCCAATCATCAAACATTCCGTCATCTGCATATACTCCAGTGCAAATTCTACTTTTCAGTATCTTCTACTTTCGCAAATATACCCTTCAGTATCCATTCATATACTAGCACGTGCAACATTAGCTGCATTTGTTCTGCGTACAAATATAAGCTCCCGATCACCTGTAACTGACTAGCTAACTAGCAGTATCAGAACGAACTAACAATCCATAGATCCGAACAGCACGGAAGTAGAACGTCTCCAATGCGCCCTACTGAATTTCAGAGCATCAAAGACCCTAAAACCCCCACCACAGCGCCGACGATCACTCCGTCCAACCCTGCCACGCCCGACGTCGGCGGTGGCGCCCAGCTGCTGCTCGACATTCCCTCGTCACCAGGAGCACCCACCGCGCTCATACCCGGGGCTCGCGCGTACACCGGCGCGGATGCGGACAGCGGCCGCGGTGCGGCAGCAGTAGCACCGGCTGGTGGAAACGCCGCCGGCCTGATCTGTGAAGAGCCGGGCACAACAACCGGCTTCGTCGGCCGAACCGCCATCACGATGATGTACAGCTTCTTCCCCTTCTGGCACCGGTCCTCGTCGCCGCTGATGAAGAAGAAGGAGCCGGACCGGTCAAACCGGAAAACGGAGGGGCCACCGCCGTCGTCGAGTCGGCGGACCGGGTTGCGCGTGCTGCACGCGTCGAAGTCCGGCTCGGCCACTAGCAGCACCGGGTCCGCGCCATCGTGGTACGTGAACACTGCGAGCCAATAAAATCACGTACGCACCAATTGAGCTCAGCCAGAACTTTCCCTTGATTCCTAATACGGTAGTTAATTACGACGACGAGGAGAATAGAGGTGAGGTGATGCGCGTACCAATGGTGTCGTTCACCTGGAACCGGTTGCGCTCAGCCCAGTGGTTGTAGCTTTCGGTGGGGTCGACGACCCAGCAGTCGCGGCCGCCGGCGTAGAAGACGTACGCGTCCGACGAAGAAACCACGGTCAGAACGAGCAGGAACCAGGCAGATGACCACCTAGTGGACTCGGCCATAGTCCCAATTAACAGATAGATTGATCAGCACTGATAGGATGTGCGATTATAACTGAGAACCGGATAGGCGAGAGGAGAGATGGATATATATACGTACAGTTGCTGTACCGCGGGACGCACTGGTGAGGCTCCTAAGGCGGAAGGGGTTATGAGCCTACGACTCGACGGTGGCCGTTGAGCAACGTTTTCTCGTGAGTTTGTTAGATACTAGCAAGCATACACACACGCAGTTGTACGTTTTTATAATGTGTATGTCGTGAAAATATAATTTATACTGCATCGTATTAAAGGAGACGATGGCGGTGGTGCACGGGCACGCTAGAGCGTGGTGTGGGCACGGCAGCCACGCGTGGTGCAGATTCAGAAGAGAGAGGCGCTGGAGGGTATAGCAGTGATAATGATGAGAAATTATGATGAGAAATTATCTATTAATTTTAAGTAAGGGCAATGGTAGGTAATTATCTATCAACTTTGAATGACATGGTGAGTAATTATCTATCAATGAAGGATAATCCTTGGATTGACAGACTATCAAATGAATATTAGTCATTAGATGTATTCGATCTGATTGATCTGAAAAATTTAAGTGCTCGGCAACTCCTATTCGATGTGATGACGACCATATCCAGGCCATTCGTGATGGCCTCGCCTGCCCGGTGAAAGAGTTCCCGATTCCCTATCTCAGGCTACCCCTCTCCATCCGAAAGCTGCCGTCCTCCGCTCTGCAGCCTCTGCTTGATCGACTTGAAGGCAAGCTCCCTACGTGGAAGGCTGGCCTCCTCTCCCGCCCGCCTGCTCCTTGTGCGTCACACGCTCAGTGCCACTCCGGTTCACACCTTGCTGGCCATCTCGATGGACACCACAACTCTCAAAAAGGTGGATCGCATTTGCCGCAGCTTCCTTTGGTGCGGCGGCAAGAGCGCCAACGGTGGGCAATGCTCCATGAATTGGCAGAAGGTATGCCGCCCTGTGCAGCTTGGGGGGCCTCGGCATCCACGAGTTACATCAGATGGGCATCGCCCTCCGCACGCGATGGCTATGGCTTCAGAAGACGGACCCTTCCCGCCCTTGGTGTCACCTCCCTTTCAGCCATAGCGAGGACGTCCGTGCTATCTTCTGTGCTTGTACTACGTGGCACGTGGGAGACAGCCGATCTTGTCTCTTCTGGGAAGACCACTGGATTTCGGGACAATCCATTGCGGAACTGGCGCCGGCGGTCCACGCCTTGCTCCCGCGGAGACAGCGCAAGCGGCGCACTGTTGCTGATGGACTCCACCTGAGATTATGGGTTCAGGACATCCATGGCGCGCTCGGTGTCGCGGCCACCGTCCAGTACCTAGATCTCTGGAGGCGTCTTCGACATATCGAGCTTTCGACCGAGTCTGACACACTGTCCTGGAGAATGACAGCTAGCGGCTCCTACTCTACCGCCTCTTGTTATTCGGCTTTGCTCCACGCTGCCACTGTCGCCTATCGGTGGCAGCTAAATTGGAAAACGTGGGCACCACTGTGATCTAAAATCTTCATTTGGCTCGCCCTTCAAAACTGGTGCTAGACCGCCGATCGGCTGCAGAGCCGGGGTCTTCCACATGCAGCCCTCTATGTCCTATGTGATCAAGAGCCCAAGACCATGCACCACTTGCTCGTGGGCTGCCCCTTCTCACGACAAGTGTGGCACGAGATCCTATCATGGTGCCGTGCAACGACCGCCGAGCGCCAACGACGACTTCCTTGAGTGGTGGGTGGCATCCCACGATGCGTCACCGACCGGGCAGCGCAAAGGCATATCCTCCATGATCATTGTCATGACATGGTGGCTTTGGAAGGCACGCAGCGCATGTGTTTTCGAGGCCAAGCAGCCATTGGTCACCCGCTTTACCCTCACTATTCGTGATGACGCCAAATCCTGGGCATCTACTGGGGCCTCTGAGCTCGCCACGCTGCTGCCAGAGACGTAGTCTAGGCTCCCCGAGCGGGCGTGTCGGTCGCTCTCCAGCGCATGATCACGCCATTCCGTTGTGAACGTGTTTCGTGAGCACTGTATCTGTATCCTCTCTATCTATCAATGAAATGATACGCAAATCTTTTGCGTATTCGAGAAAAAAAAGAAAAATTTAAGTACACTTTGTGGGGTGGATTTAAGAGAGAAAATTGTGATTTTTAATAGATAATACATATATAGATGTGCGCGTGCGCATCAGAATACTGCTTGGGTTAGTAAGAGTTAATTAGCTGGGTTAAAATCTTTTTAACTCGATGTATTCTTGGGTTAGTAAGAGTTATTCCCTCCGTCTCAAAATATAAGGCGTGCACGCATTTCAAGATTTACTATTAGACTTATAATATTTTGATTATGTGATACAAAAGTGATATTGTTGGATTCGTTTTTGAAAGCACTTTCAAATGATATCATTTTTGTGTCATATAACTAATATATTATAGACCTAATTGTAAATCTTGAGATACGTGCGTACCTTATATTTTGGGACGGAGGGAGTAATTAACTGGGTCAAAACCTTTTTAACTCGATTAACTTAGGATTAAGTTACGCTAGAAATTAAGATGGAATGAGTTAATCCATCATAATAATTAACTTACAAATTAAATTTCAGAGACGACCAGCGAATAGGGATCATAGAATCGAATGTCCATAAAAACATTTTTGCTTTGAGATAAAACCATACTGTTAAAATATACATAATACATTTTGTCGGAGTATTATTCCGGCAATACTAACAATGAGGTGGCGTGAGCACAGCGAATCAGGATGGGTGCACACGGGAGACAGGATTTAGACAGGTTCAGGCCCTCACGGAGAGGTAATACCCTACGTCCTGTGTTTGGTGGCTGGTATTGCTTGTATCCCGAGTGCCGCAAGCCCTAGAGATTCGATCTCGAGGTTGCTTGAACTTGGAAACGATGGAGATTGTCTATGACCTAGATAATCATGGAAGGCTTACCGATCGGAGGTCCCCTACCCGACCTTATATAGGCGACCGGGGTAGGGTTACAAGAGTCCGAGTCGGTTAACAGATTGATTTCCTATTCGGTTACAACAGATTCCGGGTATGCCAGGTAGGTATTAGTCCCTGTCTTGTACTCCACGCTGATGAGGCGCCCCCGTGTTGGAGTCGGACTCCGAGTAGTCGGCCCGGCCCATCCCATGGCCGGGAGGCCGGATTCGTCCTCCTTGATGATACCTGGGTGCCATGTCATCATCAGTAGCCCTCGAGTCCTTCACGATCTCACTGCTGCCGGTCTTCACTTCTGGATGAGCTTCCCGACTGACTTCGGCTTGCTGGGAGATTGCGAAGGGCTAATTGAACTTCTGCAAACAAGACAGTTAGAGCCAAGTAACACTCACCTGTAAGGCAGGAATGTCAAGGCGAATTAGCTATTAACGGGTAATCTCTGGTGGCACCCGGTCCATCCTTAGGGACAGGGACCGGCTGATAGCCCAGCGTGGGGCATGCCATGAATCCCGACTGAATTTCCGAGTAGCACCCGGCCCTCCCGAGTGGGTTAAGGGCCGGCTGGAGCCCCCTGAAGGAATGCCTCTGAAACTCACGTCCGAACCAGAGAAACCAGCCACGGCACATAGGTTCCCGAGTTTCGAAGTCTTATGCCAGGCCATTCCACTGAATCTGGGGATCCCAGTTACCGGGGCCTCCGAGGCTTAAGTGCTCGACAGGTCCGGGTGGAGAATCTGGCGGCTCCGAGTTGCTCAGCATCCAACTTGTGGCCTACGGGAGGCACGCCATTGCTGTCCCTCGCTCGGGTGTACTCAGTCGACTGCGTTCCTGCTTGAGGCCAGCCGCTGAGACCCTTCACAACCGTAGCGCCCGGTTCCAATCATATCGGAATCCGGCTAGCGGTTTGCGGAAAACACGCTTCGGTTGCTTGTTTAGAGGAGGAATATTCCGATCGGCCATTAATCCTGGAAGGCCAGCCGTCAGATCCTCTTTTCATTTAACCACACGAATCGCGGCGCGGTCAGGTCGTGGGCGCGGGAGAAGCGCGACATGGCCCGCCCAAATCGCGCGGCGGAATCCGAAATGGCGCAATCGTGGGCACAGTGAATCCGGGAACGTGCGGACGTGGGGAATCCGAACCGCCCAATCCATCCCTTCATATTCCGAGGAGTCTGCGGGATTGGCCCACGCCGTCAAACATTCCCACATTCACCTCGCGCCTGTCGCTTCGTCTCCCTTCCGCCCCCAAATCGCTCCGCGCGCTCCGCCCCACCAAAAACCCTAATCCCCGCTCCGGCCATCTCGGATGCAAGCCCCGGACTGGGAAGCCGATCCAACCGAAGCCGAAGAGGACGCTTTGGTGTGGAAGCTACTGAGCGAGGAAGAGTCGCCCGCCGAGCCGATGGCCCCTTGGATGAAGTCGACGGCATCGGAGGCGAAGCTGGCGATCCTTGTGCGGATGGGGTTGCTGCTGCCGAAGGAGCTGATCGAGTGGCGCGCCGCCGCGGGAGAGACCGTCCCCACCCCGGATACCGGCGAGCTGGTCGTCCACAGCTCATTCTTTGAGCGGGGGTTCTCAGTGCCGGTCTACCCGTTCTTGCGAGGGCTGCTGTACTACTACGGGCTAGAGCTCCACAACCTCAACCCCAACAGCGTGCTTCATGTCGCGAGCTTCATCACTCTCTGCGAGTGCTACCTCGGCATCCGGCCGCACTTCGCGTTGTGGAAGCATCTGTTTATGGTGAAGCCGCAGCCGAGCAAGGACCACCCGGCCGTGGTAGGGGCGCCGGGTTCCAGCTGAGGTCGGGAGCGGCGAAGAGCTACCTAGCTCCTCCAATGCAGTCGTCGAACAAGGGCTGGCATGCCCAGTGGTTCTACTGCGCCAACCCCGACCCGGCGCTACCAGCCTTCTCGGGCCAGCCGCCGGCAGTCAGGCCGAGTTGGTCGGACCCACCCCTCGACCGGGAGCAGGACAGCGTCGCCGTCCTTATGGGTCAGCTCGACGAGGCGATGAAGTCCGGGGTCACCGGAGCGGTCGTCGTCGCTACCTTCGTTCGGTGGCGGGTGCAGCCAGCCAAGCTTGGGCACATCCCATGTACCAGTACTCCGGCGAGGAGGACGCGACCCGGGAGGCCGCCGACGAGCTGTCGGAGGGCGAAGTGCAAAGCCGGCTTGAGAAGCCCCTGGCTCAGGGGACGAGCCTGGACTTCTCCAGGCGGCCGGCTCCATTTAGCCGGGCGAACCCACCGAGTGACGTGAGTGTCTGACATCTTGTCCTTTTCCTTAGCGTTTGGCCGAGTCTTACTCGGATTTTGTCCTCGTGCCCTTGCAGATTCTTTTCGGCTTCTGTTCCAGCGCTCCCCTCCCGGAGGACGAGATCTGGAATCAGCCACGGTATGCCGACGTCCCGAAGGGCGGGCCGCCACCACAAGGGGCGGCCGGGGCGTCTTATTCCGGCGCCGGCTCTTCAAAGGGCGCCGGCTCTTCAAAAGATGCCGGACCCTCCAAGGCGCCGGCAGCCGCTCCGCCCCGTCCTCCCCCGCCGAGCACGCCCGCTCAGGAGGAGGAGGAGGACTCAGACGACACCAGCGCCTTCCGAGTGAGGAGACGGAGGCGGCCGGCGAGCACTACCCAGAGGGGACGGGGCGGCTCTACCACCGGCTCGACCTTCATCGCGAGGGGCGCCGCCTCGTCGGGGTGGGGCAGCTCTGGCCCCCGTGCCAGCTCGGCGGCTCCGTCTGCCGCAGGTTCTGCGCCGACGGGTTAGGACGGTGCCGCCGCTGGTGCTGACCCGGTGGCGCTAGCTGCTACTGGGTCTGCCCCGGCGGAGCAGGAGGGCTCCGCTGCTGGCGCTAGCCCGGTAGCGCCAGCCGCCGCGGGGGCCGTACCGGCGGAGCGGGAGGACTCCGCCACTGGCACTGATCCCATGGCGCCGGCCGCCACGGGGTCTGCACCGGCGGAGCAGGAGGGCTCCGCCGCTGGTGCTGATCTCGTGGCGCCGGCCGCCACGGGGACTACGCCGGCAGAGCAGGAGGGCTCCGCCTCTGGCGCTGTTCCGGCAGCGCCGGCCGTCGCTCCGAGTGAGGCTCCTCGGGCGGCCGAAGACGACGCTCCCCCAGGCCGGGGGGAGAAGAGAGATGCCAGCGCCGCCTTCGGGGCACCCAGCGGGTCGGGGACCTCGCCGGCCCCGGCTGTCGCCGCGCCTGGGCAGCGAGCCGCGGGGGCCAGGAAGCACATCGCCGTTCCTCGGTCCTCGAAGTAAGTGTCAGGCCGACTGCCTACCTTACCGTGTTTCTTTAAATGCTGACGTGGTCGGTCTTGCCTCTGCAGGACCCAAAGAGTGGGGGATATCCCGAAGGCGCCCCTGAGTGGCCCGGAGTCCAGCCAAGGAGGAGATCCCCCAGCATCGAACACTCGGGCCTCGTCACCTCCGCCTGCGGTGGCTTCTTCGTCTCCCCGGCCGTCATCGCCTCGACCCGCAGGCGCTCCCCGGCCATCCTCCGAGCAGCCCGGCGCGCCGTCCGCCTCACCGACCGCCACTCAGGAGGAATCCTCCCCTGGAGCTTTGGTGCTGGTCGGGGTCTGCGGGCACCAGCCGGGACGCGGAGATGGCGGAGGGCGCGAGTCCCGAGGCCACTGGGGCCACCCCGTAGGGACGTGGGGGCGAGCCCAGCTTGCCCTTGCCAATGCAGGAGTTCAGCGCGGCACTGCCTCCGAGGCCGTGCTCTGAACTGGTGCACCGACCTCTCCGAGTCCGGGAAACGGACCCGGGATCGCCGACTGCAACGGTGCGGGAGGTCGACGACGTTGAGGAGGAGAAGGAGTGGCAGGCGGCCGCGGACGCCGCTGCTCAGATTGGGGAGATCCTCCCGGCCTTGCTGAAGGCAGCGAAGGAGGGCGCCAACCTGCTGAATGGCAGGCTGCGTCCTTTGATGGAGGTAGGCTGTTTTCACCCCTGTAGGAGTATGTCTGTAGGAAGTAGGCCCTTTGCTTTTTCCTTGTAGTCTTCACTCTGGGTGCACGAGGGTGTAGCCCCCGAGTCTGCGTTCGATTAGGATAGTCGGGCGGAGGGTGTAGTTGTCTTTCTAAGTCTGACTCTGGGTGCACGAACAGTGCACCCAAGGGGTGTAGCCCTCGGGCCTCCGCTGGGTCCTTGCGACCGAGTGGAGGGTTTTTATGCGTTTGCCCGGGTGGCCTAACATGTGTGTGCGCCTTTTGCAGGCTCTGAACCAGCGGTCGCAGAACAAGACCGCCTTCCTCCAAGACCGACTGCCTGTTATCGAACGCCTGGAGTTGCGGAAGTCCGAGTGGGACAAGTTGTCCGCGAGTCGGCAGTCGGCGGAGGATGTGGCCCGCAAGCGCGGAGCGGAAGTTGTCGCCCTGCAGGCGGGCATTTCGCAGGAGATCGCCAAGACCCGAGGTGAGTGAACCGAGTGATTTGCTGCTCCGCTTTGTCACGCTTCGTCTTGCTGACGCGTTGTCTCTTGCAGCCGCCGAAGAAGAAGTGGTGAGGCTGAGGGCAGAGCTCGAGGCGGCGAAGACCCACGCCCGGGACCTGGACGCCACCAAAGAGCAGGCTGGGAAACTCGAGGAGGCGCTCTTGGCGGAGAAGGCCCGTGCGGAGCAGCTCGGGCGCGAGGTCGAGTCGGCGGCCAAAAAGGCCGCTGACTCGGAGGCGGCCGCCGAGGCCGCGACGAGAGCTGCCGCGGACGCGGAGTCCAGTTAGTGCTGCTCCTGACTTCGTTTTTCCCAGCCCGCTGGTCGTATTGCTCATGCTTGCTTTTTGTTGTTGCAGAGTTGAAGGCGCGTCTCGAGAAGTCCCGGGGGATGATCGAGTCGCTGCTGAAGGCGGGGCAGGTGGCGTGTGGCGCCGTCTAGTCGGACGAGACGGCCCCGGACTCCGTCGCGGCAGTCGCCGAGCGTCTGAGCCAAGTGCCCGACCAAGTGGCGAACATCGAGGCGGAGGGCGCGCGGACGGGGGCCAGCATAGTCCTGGCGGTGGCGCGGTCCCACTACTCGTTGCTGGATATGCAGGCCATCGGGGAGGGGTACGCCGCTGATTTCCCGGAAGAAGATATTCCGGAGATGATGCGGTCCGTAGAGTCCACTGTCGATTCGCTTATAAAGCGGTCGGGCCTGTAGAAAATAGGAATAGTTGTAAACTGCTCGGGCTAGCCGAGTAAAGTTTGTAAAGAACTCGGGGATGCCGAGTAAATTTTAAATTGATCGTGAAAAGACTTGTGTTCCTGTGTATTTGAGTTTGTTCGTTTGTGCTCTTCGCCAACCCGTTGTAGCCTCCTTTGCGTAGGGATTAGCCGTTGGCGTGTGTCCCGTGTAGCGTAAGGGTGCGGCGTAAACCGGCGATTGGAGTCGAAGAGTTAACGTTAGACTTTATACACAGTACTTAAGTATTTCACGAAGGAGGGGCAAAGCCGAGCATGCGCCGAGTACCCGCTACGAGCGGGCGTAGCGGGTCAGTCGGGAAAAGGAAAGGCTTGCTTTTACATGGAGCAAAAGGAAGGATCTTTATTCATGTTTCCAAGACACTTATAAAAAGAATTCAAGCATAGAAACGACGTAGCTGTTCTATGTTCCATGCGTTGGTGAAGACGTTGCCGTCGCCGTCCTTCAGTTGGTAAGCCCCCGGGCGCAGTACTTCATCGACTATGTACGGACCCTCCCATGGCGGTGATAGCTTATGCTGCTCCTTGCTTGATTGGACTCGGCGTAGAACCAGATCGCCGACGTTGAACGAGCGGCCGCGTACATGTCTGCTGTGATATCGCCGTAGGCTCTGCTGGTACTTGGCCGAGCGAAGGAGCGCCACCTCACGGGCTTCCTCGAGCTGGTCGAGAGCGTCCTGTCTGGCCTCCTCTGACTCGGCCTCGCTGAAGGCACGAACGCGTGGGGACCCGTACTCCAGGTCAGTCGGGCGGATGGCCTCAGCGCCGAAGACCATGAAGAAGGGTGTATAACCTGTTGACCGGTTGGGCGTGGTCCGAAGGCTCCAAAGTACTGATGGTAACTCGGCTGCCCACTTGCCTGTGAATTTGTTCAGTCGCTAGAAGATCCGAGACTTGAGGCCTTGGAGTATCAAACCGTTGGACCGCTCGACTTGCCCGTTGGTGCGTGGGTGTGCCACGGCGGCAAAGTCGAGGCTGATGTTGTAGTCATCGCAGAATTGGAGAAAAGCTCGCCCGGTGAACTGGGTGCCGTTATCCGTGGTAATGCTGTTGGGTACGCCGAAACGGAAGATAATGTCCCGGACGAACTCGACGGCCTTTTCAGCAGTTATCGTGGCGACCGGCTTGGCTTCTATCCACTTGGTGAACTTGTCGACCGCGACGAAGAGATGTGTGTAGCCCCCGGGAGCCTTCTTGAGAGGGCCGACCATGTCCAGACCCCAGACCGCGAAGGGCCAGGTAATCGGGATAGTTTGGAGAGCCTGAGCCGGCAAGTGTGTCTGCCGGGCAAAGTGCTGGCATCCTTCGCAGGTACGGACGATGTGTTCCGCGTCTGATACGACAGTCGGCCAATAGAAACCCTGTCGGAAGGCCTTCCCGACTAGTGACCCGGGCGCCGCATGGTGTCCGCATACTCCCGAGTGGATATCATGCAGTAGCTGCTTCCCCTGGTCATGGGGTATGCACCGTTGGAGTATCCCGGAGGTGCTCCTCTTGTAGAGCTCACCATCAACGATGACGAAGGCCTTGGCGCGTCGCGCAATGCGGCGTGCCTCGGTTTGGTCCGGCGGGAGGATGTCCCACAGGAGGTGGTCTAGGAAAGGTGCTGTCCAATCGGGAGTGACGGTGAGGACTTCTGTTGAAGGCTACTGAGCAGCGTCACTCTCCGGGACTTGTTGTTCTTCGGTCTCAGGTGTTGTGTCTGCCTTGATAGAAGGGGCGTGCAACTCCTGGAGGAAGACTCCAGTCGGAACGACGTCCCGACTGGATCCCAGTTTGGCGAGCGCGTCCGCAGTTTCGTTGTCTCGGCGTAAGACATGGGTGATTTCGAGGCCGTCGAACTTGGCTTTGAGCTTGCGTACTTCTTGGCAGTAGGCTTCCATGGAGGGATCTCTGCACGACCAGTCCTTCATGACCTGCCTGACTACCAGTTCCGAGTCTCCGCGCGCGAGGAGGCGGCGGATCCCGAGTGAAACCGCGAGACGAAGACCGTGAAGCAAAGCTTCGTACTCGGCAACGTTGTTGGACGCCGGGAAGTGGATCTGCAACACGTACTTGAAGCGCTCGCCTTTGGGAGAGATGAGCACAACGCCAGCCCCCTGCGCCCTGGAGCATCAGCGAGCCGTCGAAGTAGAGTGTCCAGTGCTCGAGATCGACGACGAAGGGCGGGGACTGGACTTCTGTCCACTCGGCCATGAAGTCGGCGAGAGCCTGGGACTTGATGGCCATGCGGGGGGCGTAGACTATGCTGAAAGCCATTAGTTCCAGCGCCCACTTGGCAATCCTGCCTGTGGCATCGCGATTGTTGATGACATCGGCGATTGGGAAGGAGCTGACCACCGTAATGGGGTGTCCCTGGAAGTAGTGGACTCACTTCCGTGACGTTATGAACACCGCATAGATGATCTTTTGTATCTGAGGGTACCGCGCCTTGAACTCGGAGAGGACTTCACGGATGAAGTAGACCGGGCGCTGGACCTTCTGAATATGGCCGGGCTCCGGGACGTTCCACGACCAAGACCGTGCTGACCACCTGAGTAGTTGCTGCGACGTAGAGAAGCAGTGGCTCGTTGGGCATGGGAGACGCCAGCACCGGGGGGGGTAGTTAAGAACTTCTTCAAGCCGTCAAGGGCGTCCTGGGCCTCGGATGTCCAGGTGAAGGTCTCCGACTTCTTCATGAGCTTGTAAAGGGGCATGGCTTTCTCGCCGAGTCGGGAGATGAATCGGCTGAGAGCTGCCATGCACCCGGTCAGCCGCTGGACGTCTTTGAGGTTCTTCGGTGGGCCCATCTTGACGATGGCATCGATCTTCTCTGGGTTGACTTCGATTCCTCGTTCGGAAACGATAAAACCAAGTAGCTTGCCCGAAGGGACCCCGAGTACACATTTTTTAGGGTTGAGCTTCATGCTGAATCTTCTAAGGTTGGAGAAGGTCTCTCCCAAGTCACTCAGGAGGTCTCCTCTCTTTTGGGACTTGATCACCACATCGTCGACGTAGGCTTGTACATTCCGGCCGATCTGCGACTGAAGGCAGCGCTGTATGCACCGTTGGTACATAGCGCCTGCGTTCTTGAGGCCGAAAGGCATGGAGACGTAGCAGAAAGCGACAAATGGAGTGATGAAAGATGTTTTGATCTCGTCATCCTCCTTCATCTTAATCTGGTGATAGCCCGAGTAAGCGTCAAGAAAACACAAAATTTCACATCCGGTCGTGGAATCAATCACTTGGTCGATGCGAGGCAGGGTGAAAGGGTCTTTGGGACATGCCTTATTGAGGCTAGTATAATCAACACACATCCTCCACTTTTCATTCTTTTTGCGAACAAGAACTGGGGTTCGCTAACCAGTCGGGATGATACACTTCTCTAATGAAGCCGGCTACTAAGAGCTTGGCTATTTCTTCTCCTATGGCCTGACGTCTATCCTCAGCGAATCGGCACAAGCGCTGCTTGACTGGCTTAGCATCCGGCCGAACATTTAAAGAGTGCTCGGCAGCCTCCCGTGGAACTCCGGGCATGTCGAAAGACGTCCATGCGAAGATATCCCGGTTGTTCTAGAAGAAGCTGACGAGCGCGCTTTCCTATTTATCGCTGAGCGCAGTCCCGATCTGCGTCGTCTTCGAGGGGTCTTCGGGGTCGAGCTGAATTGACTTGGTGTCCCGCGCCGGCTGGAAAGATGTCGATGTCGAAGCCTTCTTGGCCGGGGGCGCTTCTTCAACCACGGCCGACTTGAGGTCGGTAAGCGCGGCCTCGACGATCTGGGCCGCGATGAGGTTGCAGTTTTCCAGGTCACACGTGTAAGCGTGCTGGAAGCTGCTTTGCACCGTGATTACCCCGTGGGGGCCCGGCATCTTGAGCTTCAAATAAACATAACTGGGAACAGCCATGAACTTGGCGTAGCAGGGACGCCCCAGGATGGCATGGTACGATCCCGGGAAGTCGACGACCTCGAAGGTGAGGGTCTCGGTTCGGAAGTTGTCGGGAGTGCCGAAGGTAACGGGCAGGCTGACCTGCCCGAGTGGACTCGCCATCTTGTCGGGTACCACCCCGTGGAAGGGGGCACCAGTCGGCTTGATCTCGGAACGAGAAATTTTCATGTCGTCAAGAGTTTTGACGTAGAGGATGTTGAGACCACTTCCGCCGTCCATGAGGACCTTGGTGAGGCGGACGCCGTAAACGATCGGGTCTACCACCAAGGGGAATCGTCCCGGCTGGGGAGTGTAGTCGGGGTGATCCGCGCGTCCAAACAAAATTATGGACTCGGACCATCGCAGGTACTTGGGCACGGCCGGTTCCACTGCGTTGACCTCTCTATCCGTGATCTTCTGGCGGCGCTTGGATTCGTAGCCGTTGGGTCCGCCGAAGATCATCAGACAAGCGGTCTCTTTCGGGAACTCGTCGCCTTCATCCTGGGGGGCTCTTTTTTGTCCCGATTGGGGACGAAGAGTTTGTTCAGATTCTTCAAGAGATTACAGTCGCGTGTCAGATGATTGGACTTGGGTCCATGGAAGTGACACGGCTGGCTCATCATCTCCTCGAAGGTCGCGTTGGTGCGCTGAGGTCGGCGCGGCGGGGCGCGCTCAGCCGCAGCAACGAGATCTCCGCTTTTACGCTTCCGGTGCTTCTTCCTGGATGACTCGGGTTGAGCGTCCCGACTGGGTGAGTCGGACACCTTGCCCTTGTTTCTTCCCTTGTTGTCCCGAGTAGCACTGCGGACAGCCTCTTCACCGGTGGCGAAGTTATTGGCTATGTCAAAGAGATCGCGGGTAGTTTGGGGATTCTTGCGCGCTACCTTGTGGATGAGGTCGGTGCTTCAAACTCCCTTGGAGAAGGCAGTGATGACGTCACCCTCTCGGATCTCGGGCAAAGAGTTCTTCTTCTTGGAGAAACACTGGATGTACTCGCGGAGAGTCTCATCCGCCTCTTGTGTACAACTGTGGAGATCCCACGCATTCCCGGGTCGATTGTACGTGCCCTGGAAGTTGTTCACGAAGAGGGTCTCAAGGTCGCTCCATGTCTGGATGCAACCCGGAGGTAAGCTGGTGAGCCAGGCTCGCGCCGAGTCGGCCAAGAACAGCGGCAAGTAGTGGATTGCGACGTAGTCGTTCCCACCATTGGTCCTGCACGCTGTGTGGTAGTCGGCCAGCCAAATGTCCGGTCGAGTCTCACCAGTGTATTTGTCGATGCCGGTGACTCGGAATCGTGACGGGAAAATGACACTGCGGATACGGGGACCGAATGCTTTCGGACCCGAATATCCCATGCCGGAGGAAGTCGGAGAACGTCCCCGGCTGGTGGCGCCGCTGTCGTCACGGTGGCTGCCACAATCGTCTCTCCTGGAACCATGATGAGCGCTTCTTTCAGCGTCGGCGGGGTTCCTCGGTCCGAGTCGATCGCGGACCGGTGCAGCTTGACGGGCGTTTTTGTCGGCATCCTGTCGGGCGCGGTTTCTAGCAGCTATGGTGCCGCGGGCGTCTCGGTTAGGACCGAGTCGCTCATGAACCGCTCCGGCCGGATGATGTCGGTCAGGGCTTGGTCGTCGTCCACCCCTATTGGATGGACTTTTTGGAGGAGAAGAACGCCGACTCCTAGCGCCTGCTGAGGAGCCCATGCGATCGCCTGAGGCCTCGGCCTGCTGGAGTGTGGTTTCTTCCAGCAGAATGCGGAGTTGCCGAAGTTCGTCGTGTCCCGGGTTGCCCTCAGGGATCTCGATGGCGCGTGCCGCCATTGTGGCTGCGACGATGTTATGACTCGGGAGCGGGAATATTGTGACCCCATCCCTTTCACGCATGCGGAGCTCATTATGGACTTGGCGTCCACGAGCCCTCATGTCGTCATTGCACCGTTGATCGTCACGCTGGCGAGCGAGCCGAGTCTGCTGCTCGATCAACTCTTCCTCCTTGGCAAGGCGTCGGAGTTGAGTGGCTTCAAGCTCGGCCGGCGTTTGTTCCACGATGGGGACCGCTCGGCCATCGCCGTCGTCTGGTGAGTCGGCGTTGGCCATGAAGACTTCCCGGGACGGATGGTGGCTACCAGAACTCTCATGATCGTCCGAGTTATACTCGAGGACGGGGAGGAGAGAGTCAATAGCCCCCACCAGTTGGGATCCGAGCGTGAACTCGTGCGGAGCAAACAGATCCGGTTTTAGCGCAGCCTCTTCCCTGAGGAGAGGGCCGTGCCGAAAAGCTGATGGAGCCTCTGCCGATCGGGACGTCGCCGAGTAGCAGAGGTGGAGCTGGCCGATCTTGTCGGCGATGAAGTTCAACTTTCCGAATTGGAAAAGTTGGCCGGGATCCGGGACAGCGTTCACGAAAGCGAATCTCATGACGCTTCCCGGGACGAAGACGTTGTTGCTTTTGATGAAACCCATCCAGATTCGTGCAGATGGATCTATGCGCACTGCCCCTACCTGGCGCGCCAACTGTCGGAGTATTATTCCGGCAATACTAACAATGGGACGGCGTGAGCACAGCGAATCAGGATGGGTGCACACGGGAGACAGGATTTAGACAGGTTCAGGCCCTCACGGAGAGGTAATACCCTACGTCCTGTGTTTGGTGGCTGGTATTGCTTGTATCCCGAGTGCCGCAAGCCGTAGAGATTCGATCTCGAGGTTGCTTGGACTTGGAAACGATGGAGATTGTCTATGACCTAGATAATCATGGAAGGCTTACCGATCGGAGGTCCCCTACCCGACCTTATATAGGCGACCGGGGTAAGGTTACAAGAGTCCGAGTCGGTTAACAGATTGATTTCCTATTCGGTTACAACAGATTCCGGGTATACCGGGTAGGTATTAGTCCCTGTCTTGTACTCTACGCTGATGAGGCGCCCCCGTGTTGGAGTCGGATTCCGAATAGTCGGCCCGGCCCATCCCGTGGCCGGGAGGCCGGATTCGTCCTCCTTGATGATACCCGGGTGCCATGTCATCATCACATTTTCTAACCAATGTAACTATAACATGAATGCAATACACGACATATATCCGGTTCTTAAGGAAATAAATCTCGCATTTTTAAAAAATAGACTCATAATTTAGTTGTTGCATTACAAGTTGTTGAGAAATCTTACTGAACAATGGAAACAAATTCATTCGAGACGATTTCACTAAAAAATTAGGTGGGGCAAGCAACAAGATTAAAAAAGTGTCACAACAAAAATGTTATACTATTGAAACATAGTTTTAATGTGATTACAACAATGTAGGTGCACTTGTGTAACCAATATTTTGAACGATCGTGGAAAAAATGGCTTGCATGATAGCAACATCATACAACTCGAATCACAGCAAAAACGAAACACTATTGTAACAAGAACCTAGAAGACAAAATCATGATATATTTGCAATATTATCCACCTAGCCATAATGATTTTTTTAATAGGATGGCAACATAGAAAATGCACATGCATGGAATCACAGCGCCCCACGTCGTCAATTTCCACATCAATTTTCACACGTCCTTGGCCCCGCCTCCTTTGAACCCCAATGGCAACCTGGGCATGTCAGTGATGGCGACGATCTCATCGAGGTAGCCATAGGCGAAAGGTCTTCCAGCCGAGACCACGCACGAAAAGCTTATGGAGGGCTATGTCTTGTTCCACGGTGGTGTGCATGGCGTCAAGAGTGTTACGGCTATAGCGATCTCGGCGAGCAGGTCGGCCCTTCCCCCCACCTAGAAGCTAGCCATTTTCATCATCCGCTGCGGTTGCTATGATGGAGGTGGGGTTTGGAGTTGTGGGGGCTGGGATTGACAGCTTGGAAGGAGTGGATGCATAGAAGGCAATGTCAGTGTAGAGATCGTCGTACACAATGTCATCCTCTATAGGAAGGGCGAGGTCTTGAAGGAGGCAGGTGCGCGTGTGAAGGAAGCAGTGTCACGCATGTCGATTGATTTGGTGATTCTGCAAGTGTTTCCCAGTAATCTGAGAAGGATAATGATTGTACAGAAGCAGGATCCGAACTGATGGACTTAATATCAACCATGAGATGATCAATGGCCACCATCACGTCCGAGGAAAGCATCAGTTCGGACTACAAATTAGAAGAGTTTTTCTTATATTTTTCTACTACAAACCTAGTTGACCTATATAATCTAGCCAAGCAATAATTTCAACTAATCCGATATGTTGTCGAACACAAATTCAAGCTTAAGCTAACCTAACTAAGTTAAGATTAGCTAATCTAGTTATATTACTCCAATAGAATAAAATTTTAACAGTACAAATTGGTTTGCATCTGGTTAATTTTACCAAGTTTTATTTTAGAAGAGAGAAAATTGCATTTGAATTACCTAACTATCCTTACTTTCTCTTTTGGCTGTCTCAACTGGATTTTGTGCAACCACGACCCTAAACTATCATGACTTTCTCACTCTGATCTCAAGGAGAAATTTAAGATAAGTTAAACTAAATTAACATGAAGTTAGCATCACAATTATCACTAAAATGTCAAATTAGTCACAAAATATCAAATTAATCATGCAATCTGCTAATCAGCCTAATATTAACACAGTACATGTAGATATATATGCAAAGTAATATTTTAGTGTTGAAAAGGATTGGTATTGAATTGCTAGTATCCGACATATCGCTACGCATTATTTTCCACGTCACAGACGCTTCCATCTTAGTATCCACCTAAGCAAAATTGTCACATCAATATACACTTCAGCAAAGTCCGTTAATCTAATAACGAAAAGGAGCAAAGCGAAAAAGTTGTGATCGTCTAAAAATTATAGCCACAGATGAACTAGTTAGGGAGCTAAATGAAAAGACGCGATAGTTTAGAGAGTTTTAATATAATTTTCTCCTTAAAAAAAGTTTTAAAGGGCAAAGCGCCGGCTCTGTTACTGCAATAAAACCAAGTTCAAACATCTTATCTCCATGCAAGCACGCGAGGGGAAGGTGACCACCACCTAGCAACTAAGCAAACTGATGGTATATGGCCTAAGACCATCTCCAGAGGTCTTGCTACATGGCTGGCTATAGCCAAAACATAGCAAATAATGCACTGTTCCAGTCGGCTTGTCATCGTGCTCACCATCCTGACCCGCTCGCCATCGCCTCCTCCTCGCTCGCCACTTCTAGGAGCGGGATCTCGCTCGCCATCGACCAACCATCGCCCCCGAGGCTTCCTTCCCGCCAGGTTCGTTTCCCCTCTTTTGGCGCTCTCCATCTTCCTTCCGTCCGACCCCATGTATTTGCACACCATCACTGCCGCCCATGTCGCTCTGCCACGCCAGCTTGGCCTCCCGCGGATAGGAGAGATAGGAGTACCTGGCGGTGGATAGGATTCGTCCGAGGGGCGGCAGTTTGGGACGGTGAGGTGGTTTGGGAGTAGAGGAATATGCCGGCGGTGGCTAGCAGGAGGAGGGCCAGCGACGCGAGGGGCGTGGTCAGACTCCAGAGATAGTCGGCTTCGGAGCGTGAGGTGGCGGCGATGCATGGCTTGCTCGGCCGGTGAATCGTGCCAGCCATCTGCTTCGCAGAGTGGAGCAGGGACGGGGAGGAGTCGGGCACGAGTGGCATGAGGGGGGGTCTCGTCGCCGGGGTTTGGTTGAGTGACATCCTCGGACACCCGCAGGATGGAGGAGAACGGCAAAGTGATGGGCTGAAAATATGAAAGGCAGGTGTGCAGGCCGAGTAAGGAGTGCCATACCATCCAACTGCCAAGGCCTTGACTAAGCTTGGGCACTTGGGCAGGCATACTGCATTGTTATTCTCCAGGCCTTTGAGCGTGCGCGCCTGCCCCGCACACACCGAGTAGGCGACCCTACCCTCCGACTCTGAGCACCGCCTCGCCGCGAGAAAGTGCGGGCGGCGGCACGGATTGCAGCCGGCGCACTTGCCGAGTCTGTTCTCACGCCGTCGTTACCGTCGCGGCTGTGCGCCCACGAGTGCCTGCTCTTCCGACGCCGGCCACCGTGCCTGGGGATGCCGGATGCAGTGGTGGTAATCCGGCCATACGACGTCGGCTTCCTGGAACTATGCCATATGGGCATGTGGCCACTACCAAGCGGGTAGGGGGAGGGGAGGCCCCGCGCTACATCCTAGAAGCTCGCATGCACGTATGTATGCATGGTGTCATGTGGATGGAGTGGAGTGTGCGCTATAATCAGGTGGCTATCTCACGGTTTCGTGACGGTGCAGGTTCGGAGGCAATCTGGTGTTGTTTACTTTGGGAGACGTACGTAACCGTTGTCCACTGCAGGACGGCAGTGCTCCCAGCCCGGTTACCCAGCTGAACGATTCGTTTTCACGTGGCTTGGCTGCCAAAGTCTGAGAGTGTGTAAAATATATGTATCCGACGGAGAAATGGGTACCTTAAGCGTGGCTTTCATTATAGATTCCGTTCAGAATGCATATTTGTATGTCCTTATGTAGAAGAGAGGAGTTTCAGCTTTGTGAAATCATGGCTCGACCGTCTAGCGCCATTAGATATAGTAGGGATGTGTGTTGATTTATTAGTTTTTTAGTTGAATCGAGCATCTTTCTTCTTTTAAGTGTCTAATATTGCTTTTACCTAGATTCGTATATAGACGCAAGATAATTTGTCCACTAACTAGACACACACACTCTCAACAATTTATTAGTATGTACAGTGTCATGTATGATTAGTATCTTCTATTTTCTAATAATTTTTTAGTGTATATAATGTCACAAATATCAATGAAACACTCAATGCAGTGGGGTTGGATCTTATGGTTCTATCGAGCTAAGAAACATTTCTCTGTAGTGCCAATAGTCAGAAAAAATGGATCGTCAGTCCTATGCACACCGTTAATGTAGAATTGAGCTAGCGTCCACAAATTAAATTCTGACGCAAACGAAGAATTAATATAGAATTGAGCTAGCGTCTGCAAATTAAACTGTTTGACGCAAACGAAGAATATTACTTAAAAGTGATTTGCTCATTTGGATAACAATGAGATGTAGCTTGAAGCAGCAGTGCTTCTGAGCTGCAAATGTGTACGAACCAAGCCAAACCTGATCCCCTGTGCGTACCTGTCTCCTGAGCCCCGAAGAAGGCAAGAATATAGCTTTTGGTTTGGCCAAATGTCGTATTCGTTCATTAATCTTTCTACATTTAGACGAAGTTACATCAATCCCCTCAACATGAGGAGAAAAAGAGCGATGAAAGTAAGAGGGTGCGTCTATCAAGTAGAACCTGACGTCGAAATTACGACGTCTGTTCTGTTCTTCCAGATAAATGCGTTCAACAATTTTCTACCATTAGAAATCGATCAACAACAAACGTCATAAACACCTAAAGCTTCTCTTTCGGCAGCTTCAAATGATCCCCCAAAATCCAAAACATACCGTCACGGCACTCTCCGGCCGGTTCCCACCGCCGACACTAGCGGCAGCGTGCAGCAATTTTGGCGGGTATATCGATGGGAGACGACACGGCCGGTCGCCACCCCTCACGCCTGGCGGCGGCCGCAGGCTTCGCGGGCCGTGCAACAAAACCTGCGCGAAGCCACCCGAAACCCCCGCTCCCCCGCGGTTCGTCGATCGCCTGCACCATGTCCGGCCACAGCACGGCCGCCTCCTGCCACTCTTCCTCGTCCGCGCCAGAGCTCGCGCCGGCCGTGGACGGGGCGCCACAGGAGGGGAACCCCTGATCGGAGCGGCCGAACAACGACGCGCCACCACTAGACTCGGAGGCTGCCAGCTCGTACAGTATCTCCGAGGGCACGAGCAGAACCTCTCCCCGCAGCGACGTCGGCGCCGTGTCGGGCCACAAGATGTCCGCTTCTTGGAACTCGTCCATGGATGGCTTCCCTGTGTGTGTCCGCGACTGGCCAGGCACCGGCTTGCTCTCTTATATTCGCTCGTTCGTGGGAGCCAGGGCACCGCCGCGTCGCATGGGTTGCTCCATTGCTTGGAGCCCGAAGTGACGTAGGGGGCACTCTTCCTCTGGTCCTGATTTTGGAATCTTGGCGACATAGCAACTCATGTGAGGAGGTTACGAAATTACAGATAAGCGAGGTACCTGCCGGTTTGATTGCCTGTGCCTGTGACGCCAGGCCGGGCATCAGCATAACACCGTTTGATCGGAAAATCTGGTGGTTCAGAACTTGAGAATGCAAGCGAGAACTGAGAAGTTGAATTGTGGTGGCTGACTGGTTTCTCAAAATGCTATCTTTTCGCCCATAGTTCCTCGGTCGCGCCCGTAACCTCCTGTTTGTTGGCGCACATTTGAGTTTTCAGAAACATGAAAAAATTCATAGATATAGAACACCCTATAATAAGTGGCCGTCTGTGTCCTAACATATGACAGATGGATAGTCAGTTCAAAATATGCTCGGTTTTGAAATTTCAGATAAATGAAAAAAACGGAAATGCAACATGGGCCTGAAGTGCTTTCTGTGGGCCTGAAATGCGTGCAGTATAAGCGAAAGGCGTCGCGCGGGCGACATGGAGTAAATCTAGCATGTGGGTTTTTTTCTCTCCACAAAAGATGAGGTCGGCCCGTGGACTATAAAGCCAGCGGGCCATTTATATAGCTATCGTAAACGATAGCCCTTCAAGGTCATGTCCATTGGGTTCGTTTGCAATCATTTCTTTGGCAGGCACCATTCAGCCCGCACGTCATGGTTCTTCTTACCAATTACATGGAGTAAATCAAGCAAGAAACGTGCCGAATTCAACCACGGCACCCCCGGTGGAGGGCGCAGCGCTCGATCGTGTGCGGCAAAGTCTCCGCAGCCCGTCCTGTGACCCGCGCGCATCTGCAACCGGCCCGCGGAAGAACGAATACGCCCGCGGTGCGCCTCACTGGAAACCCACGCCGCCGGGCTGCCAGCGTCATTCAGTTTTACAGCGCCCCGATTTGCGCGTCCCACCGCAATCGCCCTCCCGTCACTTCCTGCCGTCGGCCAAACGTGACCGGAAACAGTCGGCACGCGGCAATCTGCAGCATTCTGTCGTCGCGGCAGCCGGATTGCCACAGGGCAACGGCCAACGGGCGTTTGCTCCTGCACGCGGGGGTAGTTTCCCGTGCGGCACCACGCCATGACCGTAGCTTCACGTCTGCATGACACGCGCAGCTTTCAGAGAACCAAAGTACTTAGGAGCACCCCAATCCGAATAGAGCACATTTCTTTCTATTGACCCAAAAGTCTAAGTAACAGCAGTTCAGCTATGGCCAGTCGAGGACCAGAATTGCTCGTTACAACTTTCCACCCAACCGAATATGGTTGATCGGATTCACTACCACCACATATATACATGCATGATTAACACCACAACGCTATCCCTAGTGGCTCCGGTCGATCGGCATGTGGATGGACATCGCGCTGGAACTTTCCATGCACGCCGCATCGATCGAACGCATTTATGCACCTCCACCACCGAACCGTGAACGCCTCAAGGGAGCGCGCTGCGCACGCCGATTTCAATGGCCTTAACCGAGGTAGGAGAGGAGCAGGGTAGAAAGCGCTGTAGCATGTCAGACGGATCGGGCCATCGGGGGACTAGCCATCGCTTCTGCCGGATCTTGCACCGGCCGTTCAAAAAAGTCAAGCGATCGCTACCAAAACGGTGCAATAAATTTTATAGAAGCACAGCTATAACCAGTCAAAAGCTAGTAGTGCTACTCGTCAAGGATGTGGGCCTAGACGGTGCTTGGATCTTTTTCCAATCGTCCTCATATGGAGTGTCCGGGGTCTCACAGTATGATTTCAAATTGGGTTTGACCCTACCGAGTTTATATCCCGCGTCAATCATCTCTAGCAACCAGCTCAATATCTCCTAGCCGGCCCAAAATAGCTTTCTCAGCCGGTTTTCCATCCGGCTGAAGGCAAAGGGCAGAGATAATACAAATTTTCTCAGCCGGTTATAAAACCAACTGAGATAACACATTCTCTGCCGGCTCATTTTACAACCGACAGAGATAATATCATATCTCAGTCCGTTCCCAAATAAACACCGACTGAAATAATATCATATCTTAGTCGGCTTTCCAGCCGAACCGACTGAAGTGTAAACTTTGTTAGTCAGTTTCCACGCAGGAACCGACAGAGATAATATGCTATCCTAGTCGGTTCACATCGAATAACCGATTGAAATAATATCATATCATATCTCAGTCTGTTTTCCAGCCGAACCGACTGAAGATTAAACTTTTATAGTTGTTTTTTTACACGGGAACCGGCTGGGATAATATGATATCTGAGACGGTTTCCCCGGTTGAACAGGCAACGATGATGGCTCATCGCACCCGGTTTCAGGGAAACAACTGACTGGGATATTCGTTGGTACAGGGCGGGCATAATCTGAATTTCTGCCTGCCCTGAAACAGAAAACACAATTTATATATCCAGATTCCCATAATCCTCAGAACATATTTCACATCCAACTTGAATTCATAACAGAGATTCATATTGACATCATATCTCAACTGATTGCTAAACATAAATGAAAGTATATAGAAGTTTAATATTTACACCACAACATCCATCACATGTCCTGACGAATTTCCAGCATGTCCTGACAACTAAACATTGATCATTTCATTGAAAACAATTGTTTTAGTCCTTGGATCGGTCGTGATAGAACTCGCCTTTTGGATCAATGACGCTCTCAAGAAGGAAACGCGCTGTGTCTTCTCGAATTCTGGCTAGATCCGTCTTCGGCAATTCCGTCCGTGCAATAATATGAACATGTCGATATGAAGATCATACTGATGCTACATAGAAGATGATTAAAAAAATCGAAATGATAATTAGCATACCTCGGTAACCGAGAATTTGTGAGCGGAAGTTCGAGACATGAGAAGGTTTATGTGATGGCCAACATAGAAACCACACAAATTGCTAAAAGTGGGTTGCTGGTGGCACTGCAAAGATATACATTCCCTCGGTATGTAGTTCTATAGAAGTGATACCACGGAGTCTAAAAGTATGTGACATGATACATACCGGAAAGGCGAAGTGGTGGTCTAACTTAGGAGGGGCCCCCGCATCATCCTTTTCCCCCACGCGATTACAAAAAATTTGGTACTCTCTGAATCGTAGAAGAAAAGCCGTATTTATACCAATGACCTATTACCATGAAATTTCATGAGCTAATTTGTTTACCTATCGATCACTTTGCTGACCCTCTCGAAGTCGGTCATCTTGTCGATGTATGAATCCATATAATACACCTTCTTGATAGGGAGTATGATAACAATAAGGATCCAATGGGTGCTAAAAGGTCATTAATCCCAAGTTAGTTGATGATGCGCCGAAGGTGCGAAATGAACATGTTCAAGATATTAACAAGTTTATAGCGTTTACCTTTTGTTGAAGGGATAGAGGATGAATTTCTTATGCTAGTTGACCTCCATGATATCAACGAGATAATCCTCGACAACCCTTTCAGCAGACTCCATGGATTGCTCGGAGGCAAGGTGCGGGTTGACGAATTCTATCGGATTATTTGCTTCTCTCACCCTGACATAAAGCGAACCTACATATACATAGAGGGAATAGCTCCGTATTTGTGACATATGTACGTATCATAGTAAATTAAATGGAGCACGATTGTAAGCACTTATAGTGTGAAGCACCCCACGAGGCCCGCGTCCAAGGCGCTTAGGTTATACATAAGGAACAAATCCTCCCAAGTCACGACGAATAGTCGACCCTTATCATGGAGAAAATGCTCACGTCTGAACCTACCAACGATGCTACCGACCCGCTAATCCTTGGGTTTCTTAAAATTGGCCAAGTAATGGTTGTGCAATGCAACGCAAGCCCAGCCAAGTTCAGACATCATCTTTTTATGATTCTTGAGCATCGGCTTCCCAGGCTTATACGTCGGGACTGTCGAAGCCTCAGGGAGACTCCCTCTAGCATCATATATGGCTTGTATTTGTTGGATGGTCATTTCTCGGTCTTTGGATACTTTCATTAGTCCTTTCCCTGGCCATGCTGTGGCGAAGCCACCTCGAGAGACCTCTTCAGTGATTCTTGTGTTGCTAGCTCAAGCTGTCTCGGTGACAGCGCCGGTAGCACAAGCGGTGAGATTGCCATAGGTTCCACTGGTTCAGGTGATGGTCGTGCAGTAACATTCTTAGTCAGCCGCGACGCATCGAGGGAGATGTCCTTCTTGGGCCACTGGACGAACATCCCTTTGGCTTGATTTAGAGTTAAGATCTCGTCGTTAGGTGGAATCGGGAGCTTCAGTTTGCTGAAAGTGTCGTTAACCCATCGATGCTCACCTTTGCGTACAAAGGGTCTATGGGGACGTTATGTATCTTCTGCTCTCCCGTTGCTGGGAACACTAGCCCCCAAGCGGCATCCACGAGATCATCCATGCCCACCAACCACACTTGAATCGTGCATCTCGTGGGAGCCTACATGAGAGACTGTTTTAGCCAACAGGCCACAAATAATCGCATGTTCAATAAGAGACAAGGTATATGAAGTATACCTGGATTTGATCACAGGGTCAGGTAGAAGTTATATCTTCCTGGCGAGTAGGGAGGTCGATGGACGCGCAGCTACTGTGTCAAGCCCCAGGTCTGGCAGCAGCTTGCTGTTCTTGTCGCGGAATTAGAATCAACTCCGCTCTTAAGTCGCGAAGTATCTCTTGCTTCAACTCTTCGCGCTTGCGTTGTTCTTCAGCGGCTTTCCTCGCCCTTTTGCGTTCGCGCTTCACCTCCAGAGCCTGGGAGAGTTCGTACTTGTGGGGACGAGGGAACCTACACCCCTCGTGCGACCTGGGTGCTCGTGATTTCCCAAGCCCTCTTCGAGCACATCTCCTACGAAGGTGCCAGCCTGGGATGATGCATCTATCTCCAGCTGCAAAAGCCAGAATTAATAGTTACTACAATTGGTATGACTGACAAGCTGTTAGTACGATTAAGGTGGGAATTATATCTTACCAAACGTCTGTACAATTGTGCGTCAGCTGGGTTCTCAAATGCTGGGTCGCCCGAAGCCGATGTCAATGCAGATGCCCTGGCTCTAACCCAGGCTTTGGTCCTCGCATCCGCGATGTTCGCAAATCTGGGAGGGGCATCCGATTGCGATGCCTGCTCATCCTCCCTTTCCCATCTCTTCTTCATTCCCGCGTAGCCTGTGGTCCCTAGACGATGCGGGTGGTTGTTCCTCCTAGAGAGCTCCCGATTTTGCAAGCTCTTACTCTTGAATTCATCCGTCGTCTTCATCCTGACGAATTCAGTCCAAACCTCAGGAGTAATCATCGGCCACTTCCCGAAAGGCTCCACCTCAGAATAGACGTACTCGTTGACGAGCACAGTCTTCCAGTTCTTCCAAGCCTTGCAGGCTGTCATCTTAGTAGCTCGTTCGATACGAGCTTTCCATTCTTTGGAGAATATGAAATATCCCAAGATTTCGGTAGAAATCGCAGCGAGCTGTTCTGTCCCTACTCTCTTCCAACTTTCGAGAGTGATTGGGACCCGCTCTCTTGCTACGATGCCGCAGACCGTGCTTAACTTCCTTCTTGCGTTCTCAGGTTCGTCTGGTGCCCCTAAGTCGTGCAAGTGCGTGACGGTGTACTTCGATTTGGGTCTCTTCGACCGTTTCCTTCCTTCTCCTCAACGGGCCTTTTTCTTAGGCCCGGAGGTGCCGGTTGAGTCCGCGGACGGCCAAGGTGGCGACGGGGATCGAGAGTCGCCATTGTCCGGTGATCTTGGGATTATAGAGCATCAAGGAGCAAGCATTAAGACACTAATGCATGGTAGTAATGTCACTAAAACAAGTCTCTTTCATACGGTCCTATTCTTCTTTTACAGAACCAAATCAAGCCCAAGACATTGGCGCTACTGATCAACAACGGCTTTAGTTCAGCTGGGTGCTAGGGCAACCTACCTCAATTGCTGGACCGGCGTCGGAGGCGGCGGCGGCTCGGGCTTCGGAGGCGTCGGAGGCGGCGGCGGCATTGGCGTCGGAGGCGGCGGCGACTCGGCGGTCGGAGGTGGCGGCTCGGACGTCTGAGGCGGCGACAGCTCGACGGCTTGAAGACTCGGTCTGGCGTGTTTGGGAAGCCATCTCGGAAGCAGCGGCGGTGGTTAGAGGCAGCGGCGGGTCCTGCGAGAAAGGCGGGTGTCGAAAACTTGTGAAGTTGCAGTGGAGGGAACGAAACCCTTAAGCAAAGTCATCGCAGCCGGTTAACCACGAGAAACCGACTGAGATATCCGGAGAAATCCATTTTCAAATGGCGACAGAAAGAAAGGAATCACGAAATAGAAGAAAAAGTGCACTGTGCTTGCAAATGCAAAAGAAAGGAATCATGAAATATCTCAAAAAATGTCTATAATTCTTCTACCCTTTTCTCGCTTATACAATCATTTAACTCGTAGAACATATACGATCATTATAAATCATAGGAAATAGTATCATATATATCATTAATATCGGAAGTTATGTTACAAAATAACTCCTTCTTGATGATCACTTTGTTTATGCGGAGCAGAATCATGCTGCAATTCATCTTCGACCCTTGTTCCATCATCGGCCTCTGGGAACTCATCGATGTTGTTGTAATCTTCCTTATCCACCACATGTTCAACTCCGACAATACTCCTTTTTGAGGGCATTACTACGTGCCGCTACTTGTTGGACGGATCGGTAACGTAGAAGACTTGATGAACTAGTTGACTGAGGATGAAATGCTCGTTTTTGTACACGACACGTTCAAGGTTCACGGTGGTATGGCCTTTGTCGTCAGGTATGACTTGTTTCTTATTGACCCATCGACAACGGAACAACGCGATTTTCAAATTTTCGCCGTAGTCAAGCTCCCAAATCTCATCTATGTACCCGTAGTACAGTTGCTTGTTGCCATATGTTTCGAGAGCTTTAACACAGACACTGCTATTCTGCACCGTGCTTTTCATATCTTGTTCTTTTGTGTAAAACGTGTACCCATTGATTTGGTACCCTTTCCATGTGATGACCGACCATGCTGAGCCTCTAGCTAAATATGACAATGCACCACTTGATGGGAGTACACGGAATCGCTCTTTGAACCATTCATTGAACTCTGCATTGTGACGTTTTATGATCCATTCATCTGCACGAGTCAGATTTTGTTGACGTAGAATGTCCTTGTGTTCATTCATATATGGCAAAACAATGGCCATGTGCTGCAAAACAGTGAAATGGGCTTGAGCATACTCAATCTGAACAGGATCGATCACTTTCCTTCCAATGGTCTCTACACCGAGTAGCCTTCCCTCATAGCGAGATCGAGACATGCCTACTGGTTGAAGATGGGAGATGTAATTAACACAAAACTGAATGACCTCTTCTGTTGCGTAGCCTTCGATGATACTGCCCTCAGGGTGAGATCGATTTCGAACATATTGCTTCAGAATTCCCATGTAGCGTTCAAATGGGTACATGCTGCGAAGCAACACAGGGCCGCACATCCTTACTTCGTGCACTAGGTGGACTATGAGATGAACCATGACATCAAAGAACGACGGAGGGAAAAACATCTCGAGCTCGCATAGAATCTTCACAACCCCATCTTGAAGACCATGTAGTTCATCGAGGCTAATGACCTTCTTCCAAAGTGTGTTAAAGAAACCACATAGCTTCGTGAGAGTCCGCCGTACGTTTGGTGGAAGAATATTCCTAATTGCAACCGGGAGCATCTATGTCATAAGCACATGGCAATCATGTGACTTCATGCCAATTAATTTTAGATCTTCCATGGAAACAAGTCTCTTGATGTTGGCGGAGTAGCCGGATGGAACCTTGATACCATGCAAGCAATCACATAACTCGGTCTTCTCTGGCTTGGAAAGGATATAACAAGCAGGCGGAAGGAACGTCTTTCTGTTTGCTGTTTTCTGCGGGCATAACTCTGGTTGGATTCCAATATCTTCCATGTCTAGCCGTGCATTCAGACCATCTTTTGTTTTGTCAAGCATGTTCAATAAGAGACCCATTATGCTATCGCACACATTCTTCTCTACGTGCATCACATCGATGTTGTGATAGACTTCTAGATGCTTCCAGTAAGGGCTTACCCTCTTCTTCTAGATGATCTTCTCAACGGGCTTCTTTTTCTTCGCTCTACCTCACCTTTTAAACATCCCCTTTCCAAGCACGACTTTTAGGTCTTTAACCTGCTCGTCGATCTTGGTGCCGCTAAAAATATGTGGAGCTGAGCCTTTCTCAGTGGTTCCATCGAATTCGTGCCTCATCCTGAGGTAACGGTGATCCCTTGTAAGGAACCTACGATGACGCATGTAGACCATTTTTTAGAGTGTTTTAGCCACCTGCTTGCTGTATCAGTAAGGCACTGAACACATGCATTGCTCCCTTTAATAGTTTGCCCCGAACAGTTACCGTTGGCTGGATAATCGTTGACGGTAATGAACAACATGCAGCGTAACGTGACGTTTTCCTTTAGATGTGCGTCCCATACCCTTACGCCTTCAACCCAAAGAAGTTTGAGATCATCCACTAATGGGGCAAAGTACACATCAATGTCGTTACCAGGTTGTTTCGGACCTTGGATAAGTATTGCTAGCATGATGTACTTCCTCTTCATGCACAGCCAAGGTGGAAGGTTATACATGCATAGATTCACGGGTCATGTGCTGTGTCGGCTACTCATGTTGCCGAATGGGTTCATTCCATCGGTGCTGAGCCCAAACTTTACGTTCCTGACCTCATCGCCGAACATAGCATACCTCCTGTCAATATTTCGCCACTGCAAAGAATCTACTGGGTGTCTCAACATCCCATCGTCTGCACGCTCGTCTGCGTGCCAACACATCAGTTTGGCCTCCTTCGGGTTCGCAAATATGCGTTTCAAACGGGAAATTATGGGCAAGTACCAGGCAACCTTAACAGGAGTCCCCTTCGTAACCTCTATGCTTTCCTCGACGTCATCACCGTCGATCTTACGCTTATATCGAGAAGTTTTGCACACCGGACATGCCCGCAGATTCACGTACTCTTTACGGTACATGATACAGTCATTCCTACAAGCATGTATTTTCTCTACCTCCATTCCCAAAGAGCAAAGAACCTTCTTAGCTCTGTATGTAGTCTTCGGCATCTGGTTTCTCTTTGGAAGCATGTCCCTTAACAATGTTAGCAGTGACGAGAAGCTCTTATCGGTCCATCCGCTGCTAGCCTTCAGTTTCAACAGTTCCAGAACGCCCGACAACTTTATGAACTTGCAGCCAGGGTACATTGGTTTCTCCAAATCTTCCAATAAGCAGACAAATTTCCTGTAGACCCGATCGTTCTCACAGTTTTCTTCGACGTCTCGGATCATCTGATCTAACTCGTTGTCTTCATGCGACGACGTGTCGTCTTGCGACGTGTCCTCTTGTGGCGCACACACATCGTCACGCGTATATTCAAGAGGTGTGCTATTGATAGTACCAGCCACGTCATTGCCTTCATCCATATTTGCCGGACCTTTCTCTACAATCTGATCTTCACCGTGTCTGATCCAGCATGCATACCCCTCTATGAATCCCGTCCTGATCAAATGTGCTTGGATCTGTGCAAGGTTTGTGAAGCTCTTCAAATTTTCACAATGACAGCATGGACAGCTGATCTACGTCTCCCCTGTGTTCAAACTATACTGTTCGGCTACTCGTAAGAACACCAAGACGCCTTCGATGTACTCATTGCTAGCACGATTCTCAGTGTACATCCACCGTCGATCCATCTGTAACAACATGCACATTTTATTAAATTGAGCAAGAACTATAAAAATATTATATGCCACAAAATTCTATGGAAATTACCATAAAATTTGGCAACACCCCAACCAACCTATATCAAGTGTACCAAACAATTGACACATGCATTGAAGGCTCAGTTGCCAGCTTCGGACAGAATTTATGGATGTTGAACAGAGTCATCGCAGTCGGTTCCAACAAAACAACCGTCTAAATATCTTTCTCAGCCGGTTGGGAAAAAGGGTACCGGCTGTAAAAGTTCACTCCCGAAGCCGGTTTTAGGTGACCAACCGACTGTAATACTATCACAGTTGGTTTTCCAACCAGAACCGGCTGAGGTTAGATATTATCTCAGCCGGTTCGTTCTTTTCAGTCGGTTTGTTCGGACGAACCGACTGAGATATGGAGTCTAGGAAAATTCGAAAAAATATCGTAGTCGGTTCGGCCGTGGGAACGGACTGAGATGATATATTAGGCGGTAAACTCACTGTGTCTCCATCTTCTTCGTCGCCTCGTCTTCTTCGCTCCCTCTCTCCGCATCTAGTACTACTCCCGCCTCCGCCTCCACGCGCGCGCCCAATCCATTTCCAATCCCCAATCCATTCCGCCTCCGCGCACCATGGCCAGTCTCCCGCCGCCACCGTCTATCCCGTCCCCCTTTGGAGCTCCTCCGTCGCCGATTAGTTGGCCATCCGCCACCACCGACTACTCCGACAACGAGGCCTACTCACCAAAGGTCGTCGTCTCCTCCGACGAGGATTGGATGCTACCCGCATCCTCCTCCGACGACGACGATTGGACGGACGCTGATTGGATGGTACGATCGGCGGACGAGGCCGATGAGGACGAGGACGACGATGACAACGGCGCCGGCGACAATGACAATGACGAGGCCGACGGCAACGATGGCACCGACCAGCACGGCGGCGCCGCCGGCTAGTGTACGGAAGACGAATGGGAGCTGACCGACGAGGATGACGACGATTGGTGGGAGCACACCACCGACGACGACGATGACCTCGACGACAATGCCATCGACGATGCGGCGGACTCGACGGCGACGACGGCACGGTCGGGCCCGCCCGGCTGGAAGAGGCGTAGGCTTCATTAATTAGAGAGTTAATTATTCTACTATGTAATTATTACTGTTAATTCATAATATATGTTCAACTATATATGTTCTATATATTGTGTTCCGTTCGTCCGATCTTTGCCTTAAAATTTCGCACAAACTACCGGTTCTCGACTACATTGGACATTACAGTCAGTTTGCAAAAAATGAGTCGGCTGTATAATTCACACAGTCGGTTCATTCTCAAAACCGTCTATATTGGAACTTACATTACAGTCGGTTTGAAAAAATGAATCGGCTGTATAATTCATACAGTCGGTTCATTCTCAAAACCGACTGAGGCGTCACATTATCTGAGCCGGTTAGTTTCTTACAACCGGTTTTCATGGAGGAACCGGCTGAGATTACATATTATCTCAGCCGGTTCGTTGAGTTCAGTCGGTTTTTTCGCACTAACCGACTCAGATTTGAGTTCTTACTGTTGGTTTTGCTTGCACCGGCTGAGATCAGGGATCCAAAAAACCCTATTTTGTAGTAGTGTGAATAAATGTAGTAATGCGTTTGCTGATGAAACATGAAGCTTCCAAGTTCCGAAGGCATTAATGCATGTATAACATTGTAACGACGTCATCATCGTACACTGAATTTCGGAACCAACACATTCAATGCCACCAACAAGCGCCCCGAATATGCATCTACTTGACAACCATGTCTATACGCATCGAATCTGGCCGCGGGCACTTACTAATCATGTCCAGATGTTCTACTCTGCCTCTGGTCTCTGTTCGGTCAGTCGGACGGTAACCATGAAGGAAGCCGACATCCTCAGCTCCGGACGGTAAAACCACCAATACCAGACGCGAGCCTTGCCAAATTCCCATGCTTTGCTAGAGTCCTCGCAGTTGCAGCCCTGCAGCATGCCGCGCACCCGCGCGGTACGTACTATTACTGTCACCGGGCGCCTGGCGATCAATCAATACGGCTCCACGGCGTGGACCTGACCCAACCGTGACTGCTCCAACCATGCACGCACATGCAGGTGAGCCCCGATCCGGAGCGTCTCCATTCTGCGGTCCTACTACAGCTACCGTTCACTCCTGATATCATCGTAGCTACTAGCCTACTACACGATCCACGATCTAGCTAGCTGGTCGCCCGCTCTATAAATACAGCTATAGTGTGTCGGCCTCGGCCGGTCACACTTCGTCCATCTATCCTGCAGCCCGGCCCCGAACGCTTCCTATCCTAGAGCTAGCTAAGCTAGCAGGTGCAGTGGCAGCGGAAATGGAGCGCGTCTCGTGGTCGTGGTCGTGGCTGCCGCTGCTGCTTCTCCTTGCCGCGTCCGGCGAGCGGCTCGCCCGCGCCGCGCCCCAGGTGCCGTGCTACTTCGTGTTCGGGGACTCGCTCGTGGACAACGGGAACAACAACGACATCGCGTCGCTGGCGCGGGCCAACTACCCGCCCTACGGCATCGACTTCCCCGGCGGAGCGACCGGGCGGTTCAGCAACGGCCTGACCACCGTCGACGCCATCTGTAAGCCCACTCTCTTTTTGCCCCCGTGTTTGGATTTTGTAAAGGTACTGCTGAGCTGGTGTGTGATTAGTTACTTTTCATCGCGGGTTCGAGGTTAATGGTCTTTTTGCTTCTGTACTTGTGTTTCGTCACTGAGGAGTAGTAGCTGGAGTAATTTCCTGTGTTAATTAGACTGCACTGATCGACTGTTTGTGGTCCTTCTGACACCTAGAAACTTTGATTAAGTGCTAGTTCAGATGATGTCATGCAATCTGAAACCCTTCACCTAAGCCGCGATGACGACGTCCATATCCTGATAGATCTTGAATTCCTGATAGTTGCTGGCTTTCTGGGTCTATATAAAGGCAAAATCTATTGCGCATACAGGTGCACGTCCAGAGTTGAGGACCGCACATCCGACGTAAAAAATATTCCACTACACTAGTTTGAATTTACATGTACACCGTTGCTATTTTCAGCTCGGCTTCTGGGCTTCGACGACTACATCCCCGCGTACGCCGGCGCAAGCAGTGATCAACTCCTCTCCGGCGTCAACTTCGCCTCCGCCGCAGCCGGAATCAGGGATGAGACCGGCCAGCAACTGGCACGTACTCACAAACTTCTAGAATCACGTGTTCCGTCGTTACGCGGTCCTCTTGAAATATGGCCTGATCAACGTTGCGCGTTGCAAAAACATGATATGCAGGGCCAGCGGATAAGCTTCGGCGGGCAGCTTCAGAACTACCAGGCGGCCGTGCAGCAGCTGGTTAACATCCTCGGCGACGAGGACTCCGCGGCGAACCACCTGAGCCAGTGTATCTTCACCGTCGGCATGGGCAGCAACGACTACCTCAATAACTACTTCATGCCCACCGTCTACTCGTCCAGCCGGCAGTACACCCCGGAGCAGTACGCCGACGTGCTCATCAACCAGTACTCGCAGCAGCTCAGGGTACGTACGTACGTCCGCACCATTACATACATACGGCGATATCAGTTACCAACACAAGTGACATGAGACGATGACACTAGCCCAGTGCAGCACATGTTGAGGTGTTATATAATGGCTGATGCATGCTTCTTAATTAATCTGTGCAGATCCTGTACAACAATGGAGCTAGGAAGGTGGCGCTGATGGGGGTGGGGCAGGTCGGGTGCAGCCCGAACGAGCTGGCGCAGCAGAGCCCCAACGGCGTCACCTGCGTCGACCGGATCAACAGCGCCATCGAGATCTTCAACCAGAAGGTGGTCGACCTCGTCGATCAGTTCAACGCGCTGCCGGGGGCGCACTTCACCTACATCAACGCCTACGGGATCTTCCAGGACATCTTGAGATCACCAGGAGCTAACGGTGATTAAGAAATCTATTACAACTCCGAGCTGGCACTACATAAACCTACATCTTGAGAGCGATTAACGGAACAGTTCTGTGCAGGTTTGAAGGTGACGAACAGGGGGTGCTGTGGGGTCGGGAGGAACAACGGGCAGGTGACGTGCCTGCCCTTCCAGACGCCGTGCGCCAACAGGAATGAGTACCTATTCTGGGACGCCTTCCATCCGACGGAGGCGGCAAACATCCTCGTCGGGCGGAGGGCGTACAGTGCGGCGCTGCCGTCCGACGTCCACCCGGTGGACCTACGCACGCTTGCTCAGCTCTAGTTACATGTCACACGATCAAGATCAGGAGTCAGGACCAAAGCTTATATACTATTATTTGTTTTTTCTATCTCGTGGGTGCTGGGTGGTTGTGGAGGAAATAAGTGGGAAGGTTACATGTTTTGTTCCTTCGGTGCATTCAACTTGCAAGATATGTGTGCATCTGAACTACTTATATGGAGTATATGCTAGTTGCACCATCCGGTTTTGCTGCTGTAATGAAGGATTCATCGTTGTGCTTCATTGTAAAGTAGCTCAATTTCAAGCAAGTCATTAAATTTACGAATGAAGAACATTTGGTTTACACGCCGGTTTCAACTCCAATAGTAGGATTTATGAAGCAATTTCATGATTGCTAGTTGCGAGTAGACGGAAGATCCGATCAGCAACCAAAGAACGCTCGAGCGTCATCCAGGGATGACAGTGGGCAGGCCGGCCTAAGTGCCGAATGCTGATGATGAGTACGTTCCTGTAACGTGCAGTGCGAACTTTTGAGAAGGCAGCGAAAGAAAACACATGGCAGACTTGCATGTGCAACAAAGCAGATTCTGAGAACAAAAATAGCAAAAATGTATGCAACGGATTTGGTATTCCGAAAACATTAATGATCTCACCCAAAAGTATAATCTGTAGAAAGTGCCAAAAATAAATAACTGTAATTTCCCGGATGTGAGATTACGTTTCCTTAAACTGAGTTGCGATGTTATTACTGAAAGAAAACTATAAACCAAAGAGATCAATCTGTACATGGATTCCTTAAAGTTTTAGTGATAAACGTCTGATGTACAACAACCTTCTGATCAGCAGGGAAGCAATCAGTTGCAATACCACTCTTTGCAGAGAGAATTTAGATACACAAAAATATTTGTATACGGTGAGTTGATTTTCTATCAATCATGAACATAATCCTCCAAATGGAATCAACAGCCCTAGCTGGCTGTTAAAAGTTGGATCGAGATGAGCGTGACGAATGGGTGGTGCTGCCCTCATTGCGATCTTTCTTCCGCAAGCCTTCGAAGCTCAGGAAACATCTGAGAGTTCTGACCTGTTCCAGCAGAACCAACATGAGAACACTTTTGCTAGAACACTGTATATTTTGATATGACAGAACACTTATCAGACCACAGTACAACAGGAAGTCATTAACTGTTACCTTCCAACGGTTTCTATGAGCTAGTTCATTTTGGATAGCAGACAACCTTTCAATGACTACTCTGAAGTCAGGCCTGTCAGCAGGATTTTCACTCCAGCATTGCTCAATCAACCTGTAGTAAAGTCAGGCGCACAAACAACAAGTCAGGATGGAATTGACAAACCAAAGTTGCTATCTATGGTGGCATCTGGAGGAAATAGAACACATAAAGTTTACATATCCAAACAGTCAGATGTAATTTGGATTGCAAAAATTGGCAATGCAAACAAGCCACTGTGATGCTGCAAATAAATTGGTAGTTGCCACAGTAAAGGGGAAAAAGAGAGAATCTTACTCTCTTAACCCGTGAGCATAATGTTTTGGAGGAGCTCTGAAAGGTGGTCGTTCTTTAGAATTGTGGGCCTTCTCAATTTCATCAATTTTCTTATTATAAAAAGGGAGACATCCTTCAATCATCTGAAAGAGTTGAAATATTAGTAAAAATGGTCTTCTAGTGGGCGCTACAGAAAATGTTTGGATTACACGATAATTATCTGTTGTGCCATAGAAATGTACAATGCTATATAACATTTTTACCTCCTGAAGTATCAAAGCGAACGAGAAGACATCAACTTTATGATCATATTCCTCTTTTCGCAGGACTTCTGGAGCTACATACCTACCTATGATATATTTATGAATTATCAGTCATAGTAGGTGAGTAAACTTGTCAAAAAAGTGAGCTGCCCACTAGTGTAGCACAAATTTAGTATAACAAACAATAAAATAAGCTTACAGGCATTGCCTGGAGAAGTTACTGGTTTCTCCTCTCTAACTTTTCTTCTCCACTTTAGCATCTTACACAAATCAAAATCTGCCACCTTCAGATGTCCAGTGTCATCCCTCAATATGTTTCTGTTTTCTTACACAATGGGCAGAAAAGTCTTTTAACAAATCAGGTATTTGACGCATCTTATGGGGTATACAAAAAAGTGTACACAAGTATCATAGGAAGAAATAAAAATAAAGTACTCACGAAGGCTCAAGGTCACGGTGGATGATAGCTTGTGGCCTATGCTGATGTAAGTAACTCATTCCTCTATTATATTTCACCAAGAGCCACGAGTTAGGCTCAAATTATAACAACTAGAAAAATAGCACTGATAGAGTTTCTACCACGTTGGGGTTATGGTAGGTGGCAAACCTTGCAATATCAAGAGCTAATTTAACTGCATACAATGGTTCCAAAGCTCCTTTCTTATTTAAGTGTTTGCGCAAATCACCCTGAAAATAAACATTTTGATAATCCTTAGCAGTTCATAAATAAAGTTATGTATTTTGATACTCTAGTGAAGGTATAGTCATCTCATGTTGCAGAAATAATGTTGCAAAGTTAAGAAACCTAGACATTTCTATAGTGTTTAAATCCTGTTGCAGGTAGTTATAAATAAATCATACTTGAACACTCATCTATTGTGACCAAATATTACCACAAAATAAAGAAGCTAAAACAAAATGATACAGACTGGTAACTGATTTGCACTGTCAGTCGAGTATGAGAACAACATTTTTTTCTCATTATAACTGAATTACTGGTTTAAAATAAAGCCATGTATTCACACCTAGAAAGTTCGGCTAGTGCAGCTTAGGTGGTGGTTTAATCAGATATTCCTCAGATGTAGGGACTATCAAATATCAGAATAGTGCAAGTCTGAAAATCACATTGGCTTGAGACAAACCTTCGGCATAAATTCCATGACAATCATCATTGGGCTGTTTTGTGTTACAGCACCCAAAAATTGCACGACATTTGGATGCCGTATTAGTTGCAGCACATCAAGCTCATCTCTGAATGCCTGTCTGCAATGCAAAGATATCCCTCCAAACTGTAAGGAAAATACAACTTGGGAATTGGAATAACATCTAAGTGCTAGAATATACAACATAGATAAGGAACAAATGTAAACTATTCAATGGAATCAACCCACACTTTGTTCTCGTCAGTAATTACATCATCATCCAGCTTCTTAACAGCAACCAGAATGCCCCTCCATGTTGCTTTACAAAATGTACCCTGAGAGCCAAATCAAAATGATAACAAATAAACAAGACAGAATTCAAATATTATTAGCATCCGATGAAAAAAACTCAAATGTCTGAAATTACAGGTATGGAAAGTTCAATTTAATATCAAGAATTAAGTAGCATACAACTGTATAGCAGAGTACAGGTACGCTAAATAGTGCTTAGAGTAAATTTGTAACTGATAGTTTATGTTCTGAGTTACTAAAAGATTCTCACAGGAAAGAAAGGGCAAGATATATGCATACCTTAGATAAATCTTTGCCATTAGTGAAATCAAGCTCGTTCGGGTCAATCTCATATTCAGGAACTTCACGATCACTGTTAACATGCATAGGAGCAACCTTCGGAAAAGGAAGTGAACGTTCATTATTCAGAACACTTGAACATGACACTACAGCAGGCAGACGCAATGCACATTCAGCATAGTACCTTATGCTTGGAGCCATGCTTCTCCAAGATCTTGATCACATCATGATTCTGGTAATGCATCGCATCCGCCAAAGGCTGCCAGATAGTAGCGCAACACACAGTTATCTCACAGGAACGCGTATAGTTCCTAACAGCAGGTACTATATATAGCTTATATATCGCATCATGTTCACGTATTGAATGATCACAAATTCACAACTTTATGAGAAAATAAAATCTTGCATCTAACGATCTATGACCTTTTCCAACAGATACTCCAATCTTAAAGTCAGACCCGCCTCGAAAAATTCCGAGGTCCCCAACGAAAGCGACAAAATTAGTAAAACAAAAGCGAAAGTTGAAGCAGCCTCTGTTCTTCTTCTTCTTCTTCAAAAAAAAAGAAGGTTCAAGCAGCCTCACCGTGCTTCCCCACTGGTCCTCGACGACGGCCTCCGCGCCGCGGTCGAGGAGCAGCTCGATGACCTCCGCGCGGCCCTCGCAGGCGGAGATATGCAGCGCCGTGCGGCCGTCGGAGTCGCGGAAGTTGGGGTCGGCGCCGGCGTCGAGGAGCTCGCGTATCCCCTCTGCGTTCCCCTCGTGGGCCAGGCACATCAGCTGGAAACCCATGACCCCTGCCGCCTCACCCGACCCCACCTCCGCGCCCCCAACGCCGCCGCTGTCGCCATCGCCATCGCCATCGCCACCGCCACCGCCGCGGTCGGGCGCCAAGGACGACTGCTTCCCCAGCCTAAACCGCGGGGTCACGGCCTCCGTCGGCGTGGGCGGCTTGGGCTCCATACGAGGACGGCGGCGCAGAGCTTGTGTTCCGATCGGATCGGAGACTTTCGCGAAAGAATTGTTGAATAGAGCGGGGAGGGGAGGGGTGAGGGAGGCAAGGAACCGAGGGGGTTTGGGAAGGGGAAAACAAGTGGGTGGCGCCTGAGCTGGCAATTAGCCTGTCCACCACTTCCCCGGTGGCCGGTGCGAAGCCAGACCGGAGAGAACGGTCGCAGAACCAAGCTTACTACTCATGCACCGCGCGGGTGAGTGTGTGACAGCTGGGTCCCCCCTTCCCCCTCCCCGGGGGGCCCCGCGCCGCGGCGCGGGGAGAAGCTTACTACTCATGCAGCCATTTTCTGTAGCTTGTAAGCCAAGTCGCTTGCTGGCCACGATCGTGTTTCATGGCGTGCACCGCCTAACTATGCATGTTATACATGTGCTTGCTTACGATAATTCTGTAACCGTGCTTGTATTTTGTTAGGCCTTATTTGGAATGTAGAATCTTTTACGTGTGTTTTGCATAAGTTTCGTAGAAAACAAACCCTATAATATATTATCGAACTTTAAATGACAGTTAATTAATACATGTAGTCAGTGATTAAGAATATAGTCGACTATAAATATATAGTGCAAGTGCAACCTATTAGGCCTCCAAAAGACAGGACCCGACATAGATATATGCATATACTAACGATTAGATAGTTCTCAACCTAGCAAACACCCAACATTAAAATACAGCTCGTGGTCTGACAAGCACCTATGAATGCAGTGCAACCCATCAATCAAGTAATCAAAGCACGCACCAAGTAATCAACAACTGTGCATCTTGTCAGCTACCGTAGTATGCAACGAGTGACCAGCAACGCCTCGTGTAGTCGTGCGCTCCTATTATCTCCTCTTTTCCCAATCAATGACTTTGTATTTAGAAATATTAAAAGAAATTGTTTTATGTGACCATTATAGTCATGACTTGCTTATTTGTTCGGTAGGTGATTGATGATGGTTTTGCCTTAGATGCGAGCATGTGATGTGATCTTTGGTTGAAGTGTTTTTTCGTTATAGCATGCCATATTTCTTTGAACTGAGTATTGTCACCAGCAATTTTTTGTGTGTTTTGTGATGTATATGTGGTCTATAGTGTGTGGCTAACCTATCTTTCTGATGTGTCAAATATTGACTTTGTAATTCAAATAAAGAAACTCTAAGGATTTATATTATTGTGTTGTGTGAATAAAAATGCCGGTCCTGGTTAAGAAGAGAATCGGCCTAAACTCTGCTTTGGTTTAAGACATGTTGGGCATCTACTTTTTTATTATTAAAGGAAAGACATGTTGAAGACGTACAAAATCGGCGCGGTTAGCGGTGGAAACATTTTGCTAATATGTTTTCACCATACTGGAATAGGAAAATAGGATAAGGACATGTTGTCATTGTTGGACGTATTACGACGTTAAGATGGGACAAGGACTTGCATCCATGTATGATGTCATGTCCTTTGGTGTCGTCATTGTTACACGGAAGAAACAATGGGCCAAAAAGAATTATAAGCACACGTAGGTATGAACGTGTTTAGCTTTCTTGAAGCAAGCCCAGCTGGATCTCCTGATAAACTTCCTATCTCGGTAGGCAGCAGACAAACTTTCTAATCTAGCTGGAAACACTACAACACGCTCGTTTCCATTGGTGAAGGCGTGCAAGGGACCGAGGGCGGGCCATATCTCCCAAGAGATCATACAAAATTAAGAAGTCCATCTCTTATAAACCGAGAATCCAAATTGTAAACTCTTTGAATTACCGTGTTTCTTATGATGAGATCTTTAAATCAAGACATACGATACATTTATTATGATCTTTATGTAGGAGCAACTTATTTGAATTGTTAATTATAATTTTCCGCATGATTTTAGTTCTACTAGTGCCTTTGTATTATTGCATTTTTTTAAAGAGCCAAACTCTCCGATTTCCATTACCAGAAACCATAGAGTCCTCGTACAGTAAATAATTATCATTGTAGTAGTAACCGTACAATAAGATCCTAATCAAAACACATAGATTTGGTTAAGATGCTATTGACATAGTAAAAACAAATGTATTTTACAGACCAAAGAGGCTATCTAAATCCTAAAGTAAGGGCCCGTGATCGAAGTAGAAGTATCAACAGCTCACAATTATGAACCTTCTCAATAGCTAATAACTAGAGTCCTAATAATGAGATTGATTCTTTATTTACTATCTTGCATGATTTTTTATTATTCTTCAGTGTAGTTGTGAAATCTGCACAATTATATCTTCACATATGGTTATCGATGCTATGGAAGGGCCCACTTTCATTTCGGCTCTTATACGACGACAAAAGAAAAAAGAACACATACCATGTGAATGACATAAAAGAGAACGCACATTATGCGAGCGACATGAAACACAGAAGGAGTCACGTCTGAGACCAAGCGTCGGAGGCACATGCACTAGTCTCCCCGCATACTTCTCATCGCTCAGCGTGAAAATCTTTCCACTGTCGGCTGCCACCCTTTCACGGCTCATAAACCTCACTTGATAGCAGCTCTAGTAATCTAGCTCCCCAATTTAACGCCCCGCGGTTCGACTATTTTTTCTACAAAATAGACCGTGGAGATAACCAATAGCTCACAGATTCTCCACTGTATTGCTAAAAAAAAGCCCACCGTATTGCCATAGCCCACAGTCAGAACCAGTGCATTGATCAGAACTGTTGTCTCCCGATCGTTGCGTACAAAGCCACGAAACAAAAATAAAACCGATTGGTGATCACTTAGCTTCCGGTTTCAACGCAGTGACGCCTGACGGTGCACCACGCACGATGCGTGGTAGGCAGGAACTTGCGCTGGGCGGCGGTGCACGGGTTTTGGCAGCAGCCGCTAGGACAGCAGGGCAGACGGAGGCGTGTCGCAGGCGGCGGCGCAGAGCTCGACACAGCAGCCCGCAGGTAGGGGCGGCGGCGAGCGCCAGGTGTAGGCGGCCGGCGGGCGAGCTGAGAGGGCATGCGTTGATGAACAAGGCGAGTAATTTTAATTAGGTCGATCGCTAGCTTCCATTGTAGAACACGGTAGTGACTGGAACACGAGCATGCATTGATGAACAAGGTGAGGCACAGGTTTGTTCAATAGCTGCTTGATGAATCAATGCATGTGTTGTTTATTGCATGTAAATCTGCATACTAGATACTAATCTGCTACTCAGTGCATGTTTGATCAATGTCATGTTGGTCACGTTGCTTGATGAATCAATGGTATGTTCGATTCTAACTGCATGCAAGTATAATCAATGTTGGAAAGAACTTACCACATTGTATGTTCGTAAGATCTTATTAATCTATTAGTATTATGCTTTTAGGTATGTTAGTATGTCATATTTACAGTGTGAAAAAAATTATGTCAAATCAGTCCATTCTTGCTCAAAATTCTCCGTCCGTCGCTGTACAGCAACCGGATTGTTTGGACGCAGGCCTCTAAAACATGCATCATGACGTGTTTTCCAAATGGACCATAAGATGGCACCGATGCCTACATGAACTAAGTTTTTATCTTCCTTAGTAAACGATCGAATCCACCCACCAAACATATGTCTTACCCCACCAGGCTTATTTCAAAAGCCAAACGCACAAGAAGCAACATTCTATATATACCTGGCAAGGGAGCAGGCAAAGAACAAATGGTGAATCCATTCATCCGCTCCACAAAATTGACAAGGCTTATCACCTTTCCACCTCCTAGCATGCAGAACGTCCTTGGTTAGGATACGCTTTTTCAATACCAACCAAAGGAAAACCTTAACCTTGGATGGAATTTTAATTTTCCACACAACATCGTCTATAAAATAATGGAACATCGCGATCACTAGTACTTTTGGATTTCGTTTTGTTTTCTATCCGTTTCCCGTGACCTGTGCAATATAGGTCTATTTTGTTAATCACATCATCAGAAACAATATGGTTCAAACAATTATTATCGTTTGCCTTTTTGTGATGTAAACAGTTGACAAATTGAATACTCGGTTCAAACGATACGCTCCTCTTTTGAACTTGAAGGAAAGAAAAATGTTCGCCTTAAGATACGTGTAGCTGGTGCTGGGTCGAAGATCCGAGACTTATGAACTGCATGTCGTAGACCGTATGCAAGAAATTTCGTCATGTCTACGACCGTAAGAGAAGTACCCGTGTTGGCTACGCACCTACACTCTGAAAACTTTGGAAAGAATCTGACGACCGAGTATATCTAGTGCTTCCCTTTGTTTTCTTTTTTCAAACCGTAGATAAATTCAACAACGCGAATTTCAGCGGAGAATCTGAAGTTGTTTGATTTTTGCCACTATCAGCAGCCGCAGCCCCTGAAATTACAATGCCCCAAAGGAGGCCTTCAGAAACCAGAGAGGAACAGATATATTACCCTCTCCAGAACTGAAAGGCCATGCTGAGTTGATTTAGTTGTTCATACATTTTCGAGCTGCAACGTCATTTCCCCCCTTATTTGCATCACCTTTGCTTCGAGCAGCACGCAAGACAATTAAACAAGCAAGACAATTAACACGTTTCAACCTAACAAGAAGCTCGTACCCTCTGAACCCGCTGTTTCAGCTACATGTTACTTCAGATTGTTGCCTTGCCCATACGTCTCCCAGTCATCCCAGCCGCCTCCTTCAAGGCTTCAAAGTTCAAACCTGAATGAACGCCACTATAATGGATGAAGAATATATGGAAGTATCATGCAATAAGGGCAATCACTTACACGCTGCGTGCTCAATCACTCAAGGCACCTCAGGTCAATGGCAGCAACTCACCACTGCAATGGAGATTGAAGAACTACAGAATGCCATGGTGAAGCAAGAAACAGCGCAGGTAGAGCCTGTAGACGTACTTACAGACGGATCTCAAAGATACAAAAGATAGGCCAGTGATGGAAGAAGCAGCCGAGCCATTCCTATAAAAGATGTACAGAAGAATTGGGAGGCAGCTGCAAGGGCCTGTTGTAGACAAACGGCAAGCTGCGCCAGAAATGAAACTGCATCTTTGACAAGTCTCCCCCGTAATGCCCGGTTTCTCCTGCACCAGCATATTAACTTGTACCACACAACAAGACCAAATCTGATAACAATACAAGAAAAACACACATGACACATGCAAAGGACGGAACAATTTCCAGGAGGCCAAGTATGTCAGTGTTCAGTTCTTAATTTGGCGAGTGTAAAATGGTTTTGGCAGGCATCATACAGATCATACCAGTACGAACAATCTTACTGATTCCTTAGCAAACACAGCATTAGCATAAATAGTAGCAACTTCCACAGAAATGTAGAACGCACAGAACAGCAACAGTTCTTTTTTTCCATTTTTAGAAGTACGAAATCTGTATACAAAAGTATCCAAAACAATCTTGCTAATACATAAGTCAAATTTTCGAACAGAATTTGAATAGCATGCCAGAGGGCTTCCTTAGTTAATGTCATAACAAACATGTAAATTATTGGTACAAATTATGCAAAGCTCAGTTTTCCTGTTATAATAGACAATTACAAGTAATACGATGGATATCTCGGTAGACCATTGTTTGACAATCAACATCTTCAAGAAAAATGTGCCACGTCCAACCAGCATGCCACGTCCAACCAGCATGAGAAGCTGAATCTTGTCCACTCAATAAGGATGACTAGTAGAGGAACCTCAATGTTCAAGTTGTTCTCCGTTTTGAGCTTTTGTCTTTTGGAGAACATTATCTTCAACAAAAAAAAGATGCTTCAACTTTCACCTTCCAAAAGTAGACATGGATTAAGAAGACCAGTTCTTCCTTTTAGTACCATTTAACCATATCAGACATTGTGCACAATTATTCAACTACAACCACACAGAAGTGCATCCAAAAGACAGAATCATAAGAGAACCAATGGCATAACTTCTGCTAAAGGCCAGAGATGAATACAAAGCACGTCCTGTTCGCAAGCATATAAATCTGACAAGATTGGAAGTTGACATATCTTATCTTAATAACATTTACATAAAATCTAAGTTTATTATTAATGAAAGTGTTTTTACATGTTGCATCTAACGCTCAACCCATGTTGTCGGCATGTTCAGCTAACATACTTTGCATGACCATGCATAAGTTTTTCTTTTCACGTATCATATTTGTAATCTGGTCTGTTTCCAGTCCCCACTTTAAGGTATATATACACATTTGACCCTCCATGTGAAAAAAGAGCTAGTAGATTCTACTTTCTGTAGCATCGAGCAGAAAATAGAATCCAACTCATGAAAAGAACAAAGTAATAGTAGACTTTCGAATGCACAGCTAAAAAATTCCGTATGCTAGGCAGAATCTGTATAATTGCACCGAAAACATGCACGGATGGCCTATAGACAAGCTGACATATGACGATAAGGGCAAAATATCTCAGGCCAGAAAAAATATTGGAGGTGACCGAGATCCCGGTGACCGCTGGTTCCTGGAAATTTTGGGGAGAAAAACCACCCGCATATTTTCCATTCAATTTAGAACTTCAGGGAAAAAAAGAAAGAAATGGTGGAACTGCTACTTGACACAACAATGTTCTATTCACATCCCACACTCCTTAGTCCTTACTATTGAACCAGTTGAGTGTTTTGCACTAGGTGGTTGGCTCAATTTGAACTTTGAATTTCAAGCCAAAATTTACATGAAGAACCAGCCTACTGGTGTGGCGGTTAAGGCCAATAACCAGCGGTTACCTGCCAATTAGTTTTTCCCTGATTGATGACAAGTCCGTAATGTTCCAGATATCAGAAGTCAATAAGCTATTTTTGGCAAGATCAAATGAAGGTGAAATCAACACTAATCGGAGAAACCACTATTTAATGACTCCAATGCCTGTATGTATCGAAGAACAGAAAATACATTTTCAAAAAAGAATCTCTATATGTCCAACTAGCCCACCAAAACAAAGCCACTAGTTTCAAGAATACTACTAGTACCAACCTCCAAGGAAAAATGTCCTCTCAGCTCGAAAAGAGTTGAAACAGATGGCAGAAGCTCTGCCTATTCATTAAAGAGAAATGGAGTTTAAAGATACATCACCTGTCCCAGGTAGACACATCGAGGGGATAAACACCCCAAAGAGACCCAGAGCTCAAGAAGATTTCTGTATCAACTATATTCTGTTCAGAAATTACTAATGAAAAACTAGCTGTTCTTTTTAAAAGAATAAGCATATTTTATCTTTCTTAAAAATCAGCTACTCATTTTGGGCAATGTGATTGTACTACAAAACATCCAAATCCCCAATAATGTCCTGAAGTTGTAGGATACACTAGTGAACCCTACCCACATAGCATTTTCATAGCATTTTTTTTAAGGCAAGTAGCTTGTTTATGATACGACGATACTAAATAGTAGGGTGTCATTTTTAAGAAAGAGAAGGGTGTGTGATCTCATAATCCATTCTCTTTTCATATTTAAACATAAACTTCCGCAGAACAGAGCACTAACTTTACTGTATGTGTCTGATATCTACATACAACAAGCATTTCAGTTGCATAGCATACCGATTAAAGATAATTAAGGTTTGTACTTTACATGGCGTGGTGATAAAGCAACAGTCATGAAAGCATGCATCTATATATGTCCATGGTACATAAGATATAAGTATAGAACTACATAAGATATGTATAGAATCGTTACCCACATTATTCTCAGATATAAAAAGATTCTGTGACCAAAGATAACAAGCCAAGTAGCCCACTGATTGCATTAGACTTCCAGATTTTCTCCAGGAAACAAAAACAATGCTAGCAGCAGAAAGCCTTAGGTAAAGGAACTGGTAAAACCTGTGCTATAAGTACTCCAAACATGAAGGACACTGCACATCTCATACAAGCTCTACTGTCCGGACGACATGACACTAGCATCTCAACTTTGGGAAAGGTGATTATGACAACTGCTGTCCCCGCTTTATAACCAGTTCACCCTTGGAGTCAGAGCGCTAACAGGTTTATCCTTGTTCACCAACAGATGTCCGCTGTGGAACCCTTGGTTCTGGACCATGTCATAGAGGATGTTTTGGACCCATTTACACCAACTATCCCCCTTATAATAACCTACAACAATAGGCTACTTCTGGCAGGTGCTGAGCTAAAACCATCTGCAGTTGCGAATAAGCCAAGAGTTGATGTTGGTGGCACTGATCTTAGGGTGTTCTACACGCTGGTAAGCAAAGACATATGCTACCATTTCACCATATGCTAAACCTTTTATGTTTTAATAGTGTAATTCCAGTACGTGAGAATTATTACATCCCTCGATTAAACTTATTTGTTCTTCATCCTGAAAAGGTATTGGTGGATCCAGACGCCCCAAGCCCAAGCAATCCATCACTGAGGGAGTACTTGCACTGGTAAGCGCATGGCAAGTTTGCAATGTCTTTTCCTTTCCCTGCTTCCCAGTGGGCTAGACAGCCACCCTGCTGTTATGACAGTGGTATACCCACTACATTCTCCTTCTTTCTCTCTACTTTCCAGAATTCTCATCCCTTTAATTGATGCCCTTGTTTTAATATAGTTTCTGCTGTGCATAGGATGGTGATAGATATCCCTGGGACAACTGGAGCCAGCTTTGGTATGATCTCATGCGCAGCAACTTTTCCTAGATTTTCTTTCGACAGTTTTTTGTAGGTGGCAAAAATACTTCCTACTTTCCTTAGATGTACTGACTTCCCCTAATCAACATTCAACACAAACTGACATATCAATTGTTAGTTGTTACAATGAACTATGGAACTACAAAAATGTACAGACTTAGCTAAGCATAGAAATAAAGTCAGCTATCTACAAAGAAGCCAACTTTCCTGAAGAAGCAGTCGAATGTCAACAAGATATGGAGCCCATGAATACATAACAACAGTTGAATCAACTCTAAGGGAGGAAGACAGAATGAATTTAAATTTAATCCACCTCTAGAGTATCTCTAGCATGCACAGGCAATTATAACACTATGACTTCAAGTAACGTTAAGTTATTAAATAACTGAAGAACCACGCTTCATATTCTAAACTCATTAAATATACTTTAACTAGTCTCCAACTTTCCCGCTTATCCATAGTCTAAAGTCATCCTTGAAAACAGCATAAATAATGCAGACAAACCAGAACCTTGAAATTAGGATTTTAAAATTTTAACAAACGAGAACTCCCTTAAGACACAAACTACCAGTAAACCTATTATGAACTTATCAAACAAAACGGTACTAATATTCATATAAGTGAAACAGGGACCTCACACCTTTTCCAGCTTAAATAGTAAAACCCGCTTTTTGTTCAATAGGCCAAATTATTTTAATACACCTAAGTTAGGCAATCAAAGCCTGTTTTGATTAATTTGATTTGTCTAGAACAACATAAGAGAAATCTACAGATGTCACGATCTTTCGGAATTAGAATGTGGCAATGCTGCTTCCCATTGCAAAATTACCACTAAACTTTAAGTATAGATAACATTAGATACCTCTTGCAGGTCGGGAGCTTGCATTCTATGAAAGACCAGAACCAAGATCTGGCATCCACCGCATGGTATTTGTGCTTTTTCGGCAACTTGGCAGGGGGACAGTTTTTGCACCAGACATGCGACACAACTTCAATTGCAGGAGCTTTGCACATCAATACCACCTGGACATTGTGGCTGCCACATATTTCAACTGTCAAAGGGAAGCAGGTTCTGGTGGAAGAAGATTCAGGCACGAAATTTCTTAAGAGAGAACAGAGACTGAAGACTATTGCATGGTATTTCTATAGTGAAAGTTTGAAATATGGCGCACTTAGTATCAACTTCATGGTAACATTTGTATATTTATCATGATATATAGCTTTAGCTACCACATCATATATACTTGAAGAGATCAAAAGAATACTTAATTTCTTGAAGGAATTATGTACGAGAATGCATATATTTGATGAAGAAAAGGTAATTCTTCAGTATGACACGGACTTACCAACGACCTTAAAGCAATTAGTAATGGGACATTCAGCTTAATCCGAAAGCATAACTGCCAGGCGTTGGCAGCAACACTAACATCCTACGGAAAACCCAGAAAGTTCACAACTAGATGAATATTTTATCTCTCCTGCTACAGGAGCAAAACCCAAAAAGTTCACAACAAGATGCATAATTCATCTCTTCTTCTACATAAGGATTTGTTTCCTTCTTTTTTCAGTTTGTTAGGCTGTGCCTGGGTTACAATTTTGGCTAATATATTTCAGTAGGGCTCTCCCCTACTGTTCTCCTAAAAAAGTGAGCAAAACCGCTGGCAGTTGCTACTTCAATGTTCCCTTCACCCACACAACATTGAAAATAGGCATTTAATTTCATGAAAATTTATGTGAGAGCAGTTTATGACTTCTATACCATGCCCCTATACCAATTGAAGCTAAACCACTTCCTTCAATAGGGAATCCAGTTGATCAATTAGAAATTTAGTATATCTTTATTCAGGGAAGTTATGCTTCTTATGATCTGATATATTGATTCAAACTTATGGCAGAACCAGTGGTAATAATAATGGAAGAAATATCATTTTCTTGCAAGGAGGCAAACCTCCACCAATGCACATGAAATTGGCTTTTATCCTCGGTAGCTGTTCTATACCCAGCTAAGAGATCTCAAACTCAAGCCCACTTATGTCCTTATCAAGCTCCTCGAACATCTAGTTCTATGACACATCCTTCTCATCAGTTAGGTCTCCATATACAAGGCTCGGCTGTGGAAAACGATCTGCATTGATGCAAGCCACAAACAAAGTTAATGTAACCAGGGAAATAAGGTTACTCGCAAATTTTACAGAGGATTATGTAGCTGTACTTATAAGTTGGACTTTGATACCCTAAGTTACCCCAATATGTGATGTGGGTACGACAATGCCGCGATACTATATTTCAAAAATAATAATACATCGATACGGCAAGTATATATGTATTTCAAAAAAAGAATATGTAGAGTCTCTCAGAGAGCAAGAAACTGAGATTACCTAGATGAAAACAATATATTCCTCGAGCCCTCAGCACTGCTACCATCACAACCGCACTAACGCATTTGTTTGAGCATTCTCTCAAGCACGCCAAAGTCAATGCCTACGAACAGTGTAACAGAGTAAGAAAAGAAACAGTTAAGGAGCTTTAGCAGAGTAACAGGGTAACCTAGGTGATACCGAACGGCCAATGTGCACACAGCAGTGGGCACTTGCTTCTGTTGCCTAAGGAAGTACAGAGGAGAAACTTGAATAGGCAAGCAAATCAGTCATATAGAATAGTGGGTACACAGAACAAAAGAAGCTTTCAAGAATGGACAACTGAAAAAATTGTTACAAATCTCTTTTTGTTAATTTAGCACGATGAGAATATTATTTTTCAGGTTGGGTTTGCTGCCAACTTGATCCTTACTAACCTTTATCCTAGGTTGGGTCCAAATGCTCCTGTGTCTACATCTATAAAAATTCAACTTACTACTAGTGTGGTACAAAACAAAATTATACAATGGGCATCTAAGTGTAGTGGAAAAATGATAAATCATGTTCTCCCCACAGCCCTCATGCAGTATAAAATCAACATAGCAACCATAACCCAACCACGACGACACCTCGTCATCCAAATCATCACCAAATACGTTAATACGCTGTATATGTATCTCAAGTCCGACAGTGATAGACCAATATATCCTGTTCTCCATGCACAAATCCAACCTTTGTCTTTCAATTTCAGTGCCTCGGGTTTTTCCGATTTCCGAACCCACTGGAAGCCATCCGAGATGGCTTAGAATTTGCCACGTAACACACCTCCACATGCACTGCTAGTCTGCTCGAACTTTAACCAACCCTGAACTGGAAACTATTCGTATCAATAATCAATCTCGACACTAAAATCGCCAGGCAGCTCGGCATTAACATTTCCCTATCGGGATACAAATCGCTCTCTAGTATACCACAAGCACGCCCTAAATCATACATAAACCGAAGCAAAATCTCTCTGGCGCTCCAACGTACAGGAAATTCGAGGAATATAAACGGCGTTACCAGGGTCGGGTCAAGGAGGAGGGAGAAGCCGCCGCGGGCGATGGAGGTGATGCGAGAGTTGTAGGCGCGGGCACTAGCGGTGGCAGTGGCGGATCGGCTCCGACGTGAGGCTTCGCAGCGAGCAGCAGGCGAGCACACCTACTCCGACGGTGTGCTCCATCGGGGTGGCTGGGGAGGCTGAGCGATAGGGCCGGACCGGTCGGTGGCGGCGCGCTGCGGTCTGCCGGGGCAGCGCTCTCAACTCTATTGGGGGTTCTACGGGTTAAGTCGATAACCACTTTTGTGGTACTGACAGATGGGGCATGGTTGTAGGTGCGAGCCTCGGTGCAACTGGTCGTCGTCGTTTTTGTTACAACACATAAGCGTGTGATCAAATCCTAAGAGGCATTAGCAGATGCCTCCTCTAATAATCACATCCCTTGGAAGGGATGTCTTTTTTATTTTCATAACTGCTATTTTTTTGGTAATGTATATATATATACCAAATAGTGCAATACAATGAAATGGATTGATCTCATTCTCTTGTGCCAAAAGGTTGCCTCTATTTGTCTCTACAATTCTATTCCTAACACATTATCGGTACTTTGCTCTACAAATCAGAGCATCAAAAGGCGACAATCTTCATCAAAGAAGACGAACAGAGAAACAACAAGCGATTCCGGCCATCTTCATCACTGTCGCTCTGGCGAACTCCATACATTGAGGCATGCGGATCAATCTGAAACAAGAGGAAACACTCAACGAATCGATCTACACCGCACACGCATGTGGATTGCGAGCACTCCGACCAAGTGCAATCAAGAACAAAAGAAGAAAGAGCATCAGGTGGCGGATTTGAACAAAGCACGCTCAAACAGCGGCAAGTGCTTCCGGCAATGCCCGGCATCTGAAGTCTCAACTTCGGCCATCTCACGAGAGTAATTCCGGCAAACTTCGGAGAACTCAAAAACAGCGAGGAGAAAGCCGTTCTTGGCATCTCGACCACCCGCAAAGGCACGACTCCTCCGTGCACAACACACCCCCCGGCGGCGCGACCCACGGGCGGCGGCGCCTGAGCCCTCCATCGGCCGACGCCATCCACCGGTGGTGCAACAGCGCGCGACGCCGGCCACGCCCTCGACCCCGAGCTCGCTGCCCCTGCCACCGCCCCGCCGGCGGCCTCTCCGGCAGCTCCACACGGCCGGCACTCCCGCAAGCCACGCCGGCGACGGCCTTGTCTTCGGCGGGGCCTCCTCCCGGTCGGCGACTCCAGCAAGCCCCAACCGGCGGCGGCGGTGCCCTCCGGCGCATCCCAGGCGACCAGCCCCAGGCAGCGACGCCCCCCCACGCCCCCTCCTCACAAGACGGCAGCGGCGGCGGCGGTTAGGGCTAATCCCTAACCGCCCAAGCCCTTATACCAGGGGCAGCTCGGCTGGGCCAAACAGGCCGGCCCAAAAAGGCCGGTCCAATAGGCCGGCCCAGTAAGACCCGAGCAGGCCAACAGGCCACCGGTGGCAGCCCCTTGGGCCGAATGAACAAGCCCATCCGGGCAAATAAACAAATAAAAAATCCTGGGGCCATATATTTGCCGTTTAGCCCCTGGATTTCACCAAATTTATGTAATTTTCAGCATCAGTTGAAAATAGTATTGTAATTATGTAGTTTAACCCTCAGGTTTACTGTTAATTGCATATTAGCTCTTAGGCTTAATGTAATTTTACATTTCAGACCCTCAGGTCTTCGAATATTGCATATATCAATATGTAATCATGCATGTATTATGTATTACCTCCGTAATACTATAATATATAATAGTTTATATTACACAATTTTGTTTATTTGCAATTTCTTTCTTTTATTATTGCAAATATTATCTATTCCGCTCATAAATTTTTATTTAAAGCCTCATTTTGCTTTAAAATTTGTGAAAAATTATGCAAATTTACGCATATTTAAGTGATTATCTTCTAAAATATTGGGAAAAGGATAAGGTAATGGAGTCTATATCAATGGCTACGATTGTAGCATCGCCCGTTCTTTGCAACGGAGTCCATGATAATAGCAGCGATTTATTTCGTCCATTATTGCGAGGTCTACACCGCTTCGCGGTGACTACCTTCAAAGTGCATAACCAAAAATTCAAAAAGTATAGAGTCTATATTTTTGGCGATGATTGTAGTATCACCCATTTTCTCAGAAATGAAGTCCAAAAATATTAGCGACGATTTTATCGCCTATACTACATAGAAGATCTACACTTGGGTCATTAAAGAATCATCTTGTCCCAATTTTTGCGTAATTTTAGCATCATTAAAATCTCAAGTAAATTAATACAAGCATGATCATTCATGTAGGACAATGGCAGACATATCCAAAAAGGACTTTGCCGAACTTGCCCTAGATGGAAGCAACTACCTAACATGAGCCATGGACCTTAAAATAAATCTATTAGGTTGTGGTCTTGGTGCTACCATAAACCATTCTCAAGAAGGTGAGGAGGCTCTACCAGAAAGAACAAAATATACAGCTTTGCATTTCATCCGGCCTCACCTCCATCCCGATCTCAAAATTGAGTATCTCATGGTGGAAGATCCACTAGCCCTATGGACCTCTCTCAAGGAGCATTATGACCAACAAAGAGTGGTCATACTACCTGAAGCACAACGCGAATGGTCTAACATTCGTTTCCAGGATTTTTAAATTGTGGCGGCTTACAACTCCAACATTCATAAGATCAACGCTAAGTTAAAATTATGCGACGAGGCTGTTTTAGACGATGATCTGATTGAGAAGACCTTGTGTACTTTCTACCCCTTCATGCGTATATTGCAACAGCAATATCGCCAATAAAAATACACCAAACATTCTGAGTTAATTTACACGCTTCTTTAAACTAAGAAGCATGATGAGCTTCTTATGAAGAATCATCAAAGTCGCTCAACGGGCGCTATGGCAATACCAGAAGCTCATGCCAATACTCAGAACAAATTCAATGGCCGCAAGAGGAACCGCAAAGAGTTCAAAGAAAAGTGGAAACAAAGCAACAAGCAAAAATACTACAAGTTTGATAAGGGCAAATGTCATTTAGAAAAATGACTTCAAAGACAACTCTCAAGTTTGTCAAAGATGTGGATGTATGAATTATCATACAAAGAAATGCCAAACTCCAAAGCACCTGGTCGAGTTGTATCTCCAATCCAAAGGCAAAGGCAAACAAGTTCAATGGGTGAAATTCGAAGCTCACTTCAATGAACAACCAGATATCAACCTGGAGGCAGGATGTTCTCAAACCCTTTCTCAGAAGGAGAATCAAGAACAAGCCAAGAAAAATGATGACCCCATGGACATTGATGACATGCTTGTGGAATTCAATGCTCAAGACATGTATGGAGATCTCAATTAATCTCTAGTTTATCCATAAAATATGTCATTAGCCTATATTAATTTTCAAGACAATCCAGTGGAGGAGGAAATATGTTTAGTGGATAGTTGCACCACTAACACAATTTTAAGGAAAATGAAATATTTCCAAACTCTAAAAAAAAGAGTAAAGGGAATATTATGACTATCGTTGGACGCGATGCTATAATCATAGGCTTTGGTCAAGCCACAATCATCCTCCCTATGAGTACGAAAATAACAATAGAGGATGCAATCTTCAACAAGATTATGACCCAGAAATCATTAAGAAATTCTATGCCACTATCTAGGTAGATCAAGAAAATCAAGATGTCATGCTCTGGAAGACAAGAGGCCAGCTGCTCTCAATCACAGCTCCAGAATTCAACAGCTTGTTTCATGCACCAATCGAGTCTGGTATGCCCAATTTGTTCAAGCTAGAGTCTGTCTCCAATGCTGACAGAAGAAAATTCTATCCAATGAATTTTACATTCCCTGCCAATGCCCCTTCAGATCATGTGTACTTCAAGGGGATCACAATCACAGCAAAGCATCTTGTAAAGATTCTTCATGTCACCCTTCAGCCCAAAAGAGGAAATACAGATGCAGTATACAATTCAGTATGGCAAGTGCTGGTGCACATAGCAAAGAACATTCATTTTGATGTGACCAGGTATATATTCCATGAGATAGATGCTGTACAGAAGGACAAGAAAGCTAAGCTGAGGTATGGATTGTACATCATGTACATGATCCTTCAGAGAACAGGTCTTCTGGATTCCAACTTTGACATGACGGTAAAGACCATCAAGACCCAGCTCAGGCCTCAGGCTGATGACCATCCTGATGAGGTTGTTGTTCCAGCATTGTTTGGTGAATCCCCTGAACCAGCTGTGTTAGCTCCCGGTGACACAGCTGCTCCAACAGCTCCTCAAGCGCCTGCTCCCTCCGTGCCTGTGCCTCAAGTCCAAGTCCTCGCCGGTGTCACCGCTGATACTCCCACAGCTGACCCAGCTGAGTTAGTATCTGTGACACAGGTGGCTGAAGATGACACTCTGTCCTCCTCTCTGATGTCTCAAGCAGCAGCCAGAGCTTATCAGAACAAAGTGATGCCAACACAGTTTGCAGCTCTGCGCCGAGAGAACTTTCAGCTCAGATCAGAAGTCTCCAGTCTGCAACCAAAGGTTGATCAGTTGCAGGCTCAGATGTCAGAAGTTCTTCAGCTGTTGAAGTCCAAGCTCTGAATGTGTCTCTTCCTCACCCCTTTCTGGTGTTTTAGTGTCAAAGGGGGAGAGATTCATACATAGGGGGAGACATAGGGGGAGAGTTTCATACAAAGGGGAGAGATTTGTAAGAGGGAGAGAATAGAGGAAGGGGGAGAAAGAAAATTATTTTCTGGTGTACTCAAGGCTTGTTCTATTTCTATTTTTCTGCCTTGACTACAATTAATACTGAGTCTTATCTTGCTCACTTTACTCTGATGCTGAAATACTTCAGTGTGCCAAGTGTGTTGCTCTGATGCATAAGTCTAGATTGTTTTTGCTCTGATTAGTCTGCTTGCTCTGATTCATATACTCATGATTAATCCTATGCTCTAATCCTATGTCTAGCCTATGATCATTGACTTATGCTCTGATTCACACATTCATATTAAAACATATGCTCTGATTCACATATTCATGTTAGAGCTCTCGCTCTGATACATATGCCCGTTGGCACTCTGATACATATGACCAGTAATTTGTTTGGCTCTGATACATATATCCATAGTGAATCTGCTCTCTAATATTCTCATATGCTCTAAGATATATATTCAGATGCTCTGACATATTTTTATATGCTCTGGTCCTTGCAAATGCATCAAGAGAAAAATATTTCAGTTCAGCTCATTATTCTCTGACACACTTATTGTTCTGAACTGATAAGAGTGTAAGTTGTAAGAAAATGTTGCCTATATCCAAAAATCATAATCTGTGCATTGGCAAGTCAAAAAAAACAAATCTCTTGTGCACAGCTTCAGGGGAGTGTATTCTCTACAACCTGCACATATACCTTCTATTTCAAATTGATATACAAATTTGTTGAATGGGTTGCCACTAACCACCAAAAAGGGGGAGATTGAAAGAGCATCTAGGCCCCAAGTTGGTTTTGATGGTTAATGACAACTCAAACTGGAATCTAACGTTTACAGTGAGTGTAAGCAGGTTTGTAGATTCCAGGAAGAAGGGTCATCAAGGAAAGGATGACCACCAAAAGGGTACACGGGTGGTTTCCAGGACTAAGGAATGGCTGTGCTAGGCAACTGTGCCACAACTGTGAAGAAGCCAGTGTTGTGCAAGGAGTTGCAAGCAAGGTGATAGTGGCTTGATGCGTCAAGGGCCGTGACTACAGTTCGTGGGCAGGTAAAGCCTAGATTTGGTAGTTTCTTTGAGTCCATAGGAAAAGCCTGTACTATCAAGAGGGATGAAGCAGTGATGCTCTGTGGAGGTTCTAGTTGCTCAATGCTCAGGATGTTGGACAATGGCACTAATGCTTTGAGGTTAGTGGCCCTGTGTCAGCAGTTTTGTATAAGTATGAAACTGGTTGGAGCTGGCACTCTGCAGTGCTAGCAATAGAAAACCCTAGGGGTTAGAGTCACCGGTGTGACACAGCGGTATCACAGGTGGTCTAACGCTCTATGACTCAGGTACATCTCTGTACCAGGGGAGAGCTTGTAAACGCTAAGGAACCTGCGCTGCGATAGCTTGTCTGCTGAGTCGGAGGGTTGTTGAGGTTCTCTCCTTATAGGTTTCAGAGAGTGTGTGCGCTGAGGGCATGTCATATGCCAAGACCGGGCTGAGTAGTGCGGCTGCGTCAGTTTAGGGTTTACCTGTGTGTGCCGTCGGTGACACAGGTATCGGTCTGCTTGAGCCGGTTATAGTTGGGCGGAGTGATTAGCTGTGTCACCGGTGGCTGACACCGGTGATTCACTTAATCCTACGTGGCAACAGTGTAACGGTCAAGTGCCTGTGAACCCTATATATAGGGGACCAGGGGAGGTCTTCGACCTCAACCAATGAGCCAATCAGTAACTCACATTCGACCATTGCAAAGCCTCTTTCCACCGAATGAAAGCCAAGTTTCCTAAGTGTCAGTTCGGGAAGGGTTAGAGTTCTTGAGCAAAGAGCATTGGTTCCTCCAAGAGTTGTTACTGCTGAATCTATTACTCTTGGAGTGTCTACTCCTAGACGAGCGTAGGAGTTGCTGGTACCACCCAAGCTTGTGTGGGCTGGACCAGTAGTCTGTGAGGGTGATTGAAGTCTACCTGCTGCAAGCAAAAGGACTTCCACAAGCAAAGGAAGAGGCCTGAGATCAGGTACTCGGAGAACAAGCACGATTCAGTGCTGGCGACCTCTTCGGAGTAGCTTCTCCAACGGAGACGTACCACTCTGCAAAGAGTTGGGAACTTCGGTGAAAAAACACTCTGTCTCCTGAGTACTTGTTGTTTCACTTCTTGATTCTTGCTATATCTGTTTGCTTGTATGCTCATATAGATATTCTGTTTTATCTGCTTAGATCACCTTTACACCTGTGTCTTGTTAGCTGTCTCACAGTTGGTATAGATCATATCTCACACCTGTGTCAGCTACCTGTTACACAGACACTGTGATTGCTCATCATTTTGCTAAGTCATTAGCCCACCTGTGTTAGGCACCTGTGTGACAGTTGCATGCTAATTTACACATCGCAACTTACCTGTGTCACACACCTGTCACACAGCTAGCTAATCCTTGCTTCTGCATAAGGCTTAATCTAAACAATCTAGTTAAAAGAAGTAATTTTTGTTAGCCTCGTATTCACCCCCCCTCTAGTCGGCATCTGAGGTCCTTTCAACAAGCCCGTCAGCGCCGGAGACAAGACATCTACGCGATTTTGACCATGGAGAGTTGAACTCTGGGATGGCGGAGCCAGCACCCGGCGATCTCGGGCGGCTGCCCGGGCACCCCAACGTCCGGCAATGGAGTGATGACGACATCGTCCAGTGGCAGATGCACCCTTTTTGTTTCTCTTTTGGAATAGCTGAGCGTCAGATGCACTTTACACGCTGTTTTGCCAGGGCATAGGTTTCGTAGCCTCATCTGGCCCATGCAAACGGCTTAGTGGGCTAACTCCGTAGCAGACCACCACCAGTCATCAGGCCACCCGCCCGAGCCCGAGCTCTCTGTCCCTGCTCCAGGTTCGCATGATCGCATCGCTAGCTGAGTTGGTGTAGCGCCATACCACGCTACTCCATTACTCCATAAATCCACGACCACGCACACTATACAGGCTGGACCTCTAGATATGAAAAGAACATTTACCTCGTACTAACACGTATTTTTTATATCTTTTGTAGAGTCTCTTTTTAGGCGTGTAATTGGTCATTAGAAGCTAGAAGTATTATCTCATCTTAATTTATGTCCATCAAAATTTATATTTATATTGGGAAAATCTACTTAGCACACATGTGCCCGTCTTATCGTACAAACTAAGCTCACACGGTGAATTCTGCATGCAAATGGCAACAGAACAAAATCAACTAGTACATACAAATAGCAACAAATGAAATTGCTGACATCATTGAGATTCCCTAAATTCTAAAATTTTAAAATATTTTATCTTTTAGACCGTTAATCCGATTCATGATCCGTTTTCATGGTTGGGTTCATCTTGATGAGGGCTTCAAAACTAGATCTCATTTGAATATGTTTTGACACAAAAAATTGGACACTACTAGTTGCCAGGCAGTAATACACCAGTTACCAAGCTATTAGTAAGCAGTTACCAGGTAATTGTGTATTATAAGCATGGTAACTGATGTCGTAAAAAAAATTATCGAAACATACTAACGTAGGATCTAGTTTTGAAGCTCTCCTCATGAGGAACCTGTAATGACCCTATTTCTTAACACACGAGATCAGTGAAGATCATCGTGTATAATCAGATTTTTTCTCATAATAAGCATGCATCTAGGTCATTTATTTTTGGCTCGACTCGAAAACCCTAGAAATGTGACGTAAAAACAACTTTAAATAGAGTTGTGAAACCAACTTCACCGAAACATAACCCTAGTGATTCTCCTAAGTTCTAAGCATCTTAGGAACTTTACAAAAATATGTTCAAGGTAATTGGAGTGACTTGCATTTGTTAATGAATACTTTTCTAAACTACTTTCATTCGGACCAAACAAAAATAAGTCAACCTGGTTAATAGCCTCTTCTCCAAAATTTTGTAAAATTCCATGTTTAAGATTTACTTATCTTGCTATGGTCAAATATAACATTCCTGGGGAACATCTGAAAACTATTTTAAGTTACTTATATGTCCCAACTTCATTTGAACCAAATTTTAACTCAAAACCAGAAAGAAGAAACGAATAAAAACAAATCTCCTCTTATCTCTGGGCCAACCCGATGGCCTATTTTCCCTCTTAACTCTATTGGGCCGAAGCCCATGTCGACGCCGTGCTCCCTCATCTGCTAGTGGGACCCGCCGGCAGGTCCTCCTCTTCCACTTAGCCAAGCCGCCGGCCACTCCCTTTTCTCTTCTCTCCCCAATCCTTTTTTTTCTCAATTGATTTCTCCAATGCTGGACTCCCCAAAACTCCCTTCTCCCCGCGCCTCCTCTGCCGCCAGACCCCGACCTCACCCGCCTTCTTCACCGGTTCCCGGGCGTCAGATTTGCCGTGCAGCCCGGATCTGGGCTCGAGCCCCTACCGTCTTCCCGAGCTCCCCACACACTGCCACGGTGGTTTCGTCATAAAGCACACCGCGAGGCATTGCTTTGGTTATTTGGGTGGTAGAGGGAAGAAGAGGGACTAGGGTTCCTTGCTTTCCGGAGTAGCCGAGAGGAGTGAGTTGAAAAGGAAGGTTTGGGGTTTTTATAGGTCAGGAAAGGTGGTGGCTTCGGTCGTAAGGAGGACAGGTGTCTTTTAGGATGTGACGGCTGCCTACCCCTATTAATGAGGAAGGGCTGAGGTGTACTGCCGTACCCTAGATTAGCGTTTTGAATGACGGGTACGAGGGATTCACGGATAAGAGTAGACCAGAAAATGTTTTTACTAACTGCTGGCCGGATAGACCATTTTATTTAAAGTAGTAGTGTGAGCACGAAACAACACCTACAGGTGTGTCGCACTTCACACGGCACACATAACAGTAGTAGTACATCATACAGGAACACACCATACGTCTACATTATTGGGTACATGCTAACCTAAACCGATTAGCACGAGGGGGTTCTACAAGCTTAAGTCACGATCTGCACTTCGTCATCTTCGGTGGGGATAACCTCCTCTGGGTCTTCTTCATCTTCGGAATCTGACGCGGCAGTCTGAACTGGGGTGGGACTGGGTATGATAGGAGCGGCTCTGGAGGTTCCGGCCCCTGGGACGAACCGATTAATGTAGGCTCGAGTGTTGCCACAGCGTCTCTTAGGTGGAGGTGGCTGTACAGTCTCGCTCACGACATGGATATCGCAGGGCTCCGGAGGCGCTTCATTGGTGTTGGCGTTCACCTGGGTAGTGGCTTGCTTCAACAGTTCCTACGCATGCTGCAGCTCATCTCGCACTTGCTCCAGCTCGACGAGCATGCAGTGTAGTAGGGAGTCTTGAGTCTCCACAAAGTGAGCCAGGCTCACCACGGCGGGGTCGTCCTCGTTGTCAGGTGGAGTATAATGGCGAATGTTCTCTTGTAGTGGATACTGTGGAAAGTATCTCGTAGCTCTGAAACTGCCCATCTCAGGGATCTCATAATGGAGATGCACCAGTGCCTTGTATGCTGCTAACTAGATGGTCTGAGTGTAGGACCAGCTGCGAGGTCCTGTAATGACATAAACTCGGCTGTCCTCAGGATTTGTCTTGAATATAAACGCTCTGGCCCAATACTCAGTTATTGTCTCCGATATCTTCTCTTGATAAATGTGATATTCTGGTATGGCCATGCCTCCGCAGCTTCCTAGTGCTTCTCGAAGAAGCCGTGGAAATCCTCCAGCGGTGGCGGCACAAGTCTCTCCAAATCTCTCGATTGCCATCTGCGAAATTTTTAAAACCAAGAGGGGGTGAGTGTAGTTATTCAGAAGTTTTTGTCAGGATAAGGGGAATACTAGAAGGGATGAGAATACTAGAATTTATTATTAAATATTTTATCATGACTTAAGAAAATACTTTCGGTCAGGTTCCTAAATATCGCCCATGCTAGCTAGGGTTTCCTACAGTCAGTATGGCTCTGATACCAAGCTGTGGCGTACCCGGTTTTACGGCCGGATAAGCTCATTGTGTTTCCTGTACTGGTCCCATGATCAGTAGTCAGTACACACAAACAACTTAGTAGCATTGTCATACGTCAACGATTTATTACACAAATAGGCCATTATGGTCCTTGTTACACAACATGGCCGGAAGGCCGAAATTAAACAGCAGCAGAAGATAATAAAACGTAGGTAGACCCGTCAATGTGCCAACCCGACAGGCAACTGACTGGGGAAACGCCCTAGCCCTCGTAGTCACTGTCGTCGTCATCGGAGAAGACCTCTTCTTCTTCTGGCCAAATCAACAAGCCAGGTGAGTACATGGAATGTACTCGCAAGCAATCATCCCGGGGAAAATATATACGGAAATAATTCATGCCAAGTAGAGTTCAAAGAAGTGGCTCTATTCTAGGTTGGATGTGGTGCGCAAAAGTAAGTTCTCAATGTAAATACGACTATTAGATTCAAAAGCATTTCTGAAAACTTCACGGTACTGTAAAGATTGTAATCCATCTCAATGCATCGAGTAGCCACTACTACTCGGCTAACTTCCTATTGCCGTTAGCTCCATCTATCGATGGGGTTCCATCTATCCTCGGATAGCTCCATCCGCCAATCGATAGCTCCATCTATCCGGCATCTAGATTTTACAGCACCGGCATGTATGGTCTTCCACCATTCGACCAAACAGCCGGCGATCGTTCACCTGCAATTCCTTGCCACCGCAACATGGCCTTAATTGCACACTGTGGACACTTCATGCCCACGTCCTTAATTCCATTGCCCAACTTTCACAAACAAAACTTAATCTAACCAGTGTGTGGCCTTACCAGTTCATGTCCATAACCGAGGACGCGGCTATTCGAATAGTTTTAACACTCTGCAGAGGTTGTACGGCTTTGCCCACAAGATGTAAATCACCCTTGCCGCCAGGGCCCCGGTAAGCACATTCCAAGAGATGTGCTGGCAGTGGTGTTACAACAAGGTTTTCACCCGCTTCCATGTCAAAGTTGAACCCGCTAGACAAGATCTACCCAACTCCGTTTGTGCCTAGGCAGCCTGACACCACAACCCGGAGCGGACTCGTCTTTGTGTCGGAACTCTACCCACATTCCATGTGGAGTCCCTCTAAAGATATCAATCTAACTAGCACAACTCCATACTTCCCACGGGTCCAAACTCTAACATTTGCCGGGCTAATACACCAGGACCTTCCCACAAAGGTCATGTGGACGTACGGTATGGAACCGGTTTAGCGGCACTTAGGCTCGGTCCTTAAGCGATTCGAGCAAGACTCCATTCCATCACACAGCATCCATGTAGCTTCCGACTACTCCAACATCACCCATTCACCCTTACATCTCTTGCCCGAATCAAAAACCATCTCCATTCTCTTTCACTTAGGGTTTCGAAAACATCACTTCCAAATCATCGCCCCGGACGGCACTGCCGGACCGAGGGTTTTATTCCCAAATCCCGAAGGGCTGTAAAGTAACTCGATCCAAAACAATTTTAATTTCTAAGCAGGGCTAAGCAGGGCTAACGCCTATGTCCTTAATTATTTTGCCGATACTCCAATGATCGACAGTTAATACTAGGGTTACAAGGGTAGGGTTTACGGACCTGGGCTACTGCAACTACTGGGTATATCTACTCTACATAAAATATCGGCGGTAACACATAGCATGCACTTTCGCAAATAAAATAATAAAAACTTGCAAATATAGGATTCGGCATGATCAAAGGGAAAATTGCTTGCCTGGCAGTTCCGGATCCTGTTCACGTTCTTGACGGGAAGGTGACCCCGGGTCTTCCTGACGTACGTACGGCACTCCCTCAACTACACGTCGAAGAAATCGGCGAATAAAAAGAAGGAAGCAACAACTCCAAACAATTCCAGAAAAAGAGAGTGCATGTATGCATGGCACATGAAATGACGATCCCTCTAATCGGGTAGTAACAGTCGGGTGGTTGGGGTTATCTGTTCCAATCGGTGCTTTTATGAGTTCATGAGTGCTATAGTTATTCTAATATACTGATAGAATGAAATATTCACTTTTACTATTCCTGAGAATTAATTATATAAAGTATATGGGCTTTAAAGAATATGAGAACAATATCCTAATCTACTTTCCTACTGTTAGAGCTTACAACAAGTTTAATTTTCAAAACTATGCGAGTACTAAGGTTGGGATTTACCCTGGTGAGTCCAGAACTGGAGTTGATTCCCGAAGAATCGGTCAAAAAGACGATGAATCGATTGATTTGAAGTAGAAACCAGTGCTGGAATACCGAACTGTTATAAATGCACTTTCGGGTATTTCCAGTACGCTTTCCCTGGTCGGAAACGGTCGAGTTAGTGCGCCATAATGCTGTCGGATGCGGAGGCTCGGGAATGGACTGAAATGGATGCGCGGTCAGCGGAAGAAAACGGCATGCGGCCAGGCGCTAACTCCTTACCATCCGTGGGCCTTACCGGGGCGAGCCCACGCGTCAGCGGCGTTACTTACCCGAGTCTGGATGGGGATTAGTCGGCGCGGGGTTGCTAACGAGGGAAGCTCCTTCACTCCCTTGCTCAGACCGGCGGCGGAGCTTCCTGGGGACCCTCGGTTGAAGTGGCTGCTTGAAGAGGCGAGGGCGGTCTCTGGCTCGGTCGGTAGGAGGCCGAGGGCTAGGTACTCCGGCCCAGCGCAGCAACTAATGGAGCTCCAGGAAGCTTGGAGTCGTCGAGGCCAAGAGGCGTGGCTGCTTAGCTCCGAGAAGGAAGAGGTTTGGAGCGGCGGCTCATGGGGAGGAAGATCCAGCGGCAGGGGACGGCGAGTAGAGAGGCTCGGCTGGGGAGGGAAAGGGCGAGTTGCTCGGAATAGGGAGGAGCTAGGCGCCATTTATAGCCGGGTGGCGAGCTAGCTAGTCGGCGTGCTGCTGTGCATCTGCAGGTTTGTCGACGGGACGCGGCCGGAGGGTTCCCGAGGTCCTACAGGTTGGCGCGAAGTTTAAGAGGGGGTCGGGGAGGATCGTGGCACGCCATGGCTCCTCTGGCGGTGCTGGACTCGACGGAAGACGCGGTGATGTCGGCGAACGGCGTGCTGTAATCAACGGGCAGTGCGGGGCAGACGACGAATGACGCGGCCTTGCAGCCGAGGCGCGCTATGGCGAGTTCAGGCTCGGGACAAGACGGCTCGGGGGCGAGTTGAGGCCACAGCAGGGTGAAATAGGAAAGAGCTGCGGCGTGCTCCGGTGTGCGGGATAGCAAGCCGACCGGCGAGCGCCGCGGAGTGTTACTGTGGCAAGCTTGGACACGAAGATGGGACGGCTCGGCTGATCGGCGTTCGGCGCGGCGAGGGGAGCTCTCGAGGCGCAGCAGGGTGGTGAGTTGGACGAGGTGAGGAGAAGGGGTCATGGGCAAGGTGGCGCAGCGGCCGGGATTCCAGGCGACGCGCGGTGCGGTGGGCTCTGTTGAGTGCCGCTGTGGCATGGCCGAGCGCGGCCGGTGCACGAGCTGGCGTGGCATGAGCTGTCTATCGGCCTCCTGGTGGTTTCCTCCACGTGCAACCATGTCACAGGGACTCATAAGCTCGTGTACAAGGCCTCTGCATAATTTGGCACCGAATGGTACCATATGCAGTGCCAGTCACGGATGCCAAGATTTGACTTGACCATGCCTTTAACTAGTGGTGAGTGGACTTGAGCTGCCAGGGAGGGTATAGGAGTGCAGGCGTGTTGGGGAGTTCGAGGAGAGGCTGCTCAAGGTTTTTGGCAGCTAATGGTTGTGGCTGGCTCGTGATTTCATGAGTTAATACATTTTAGCCCAAAGTGTTCGATAGTGACCTCTCGGCATTTTTGAACTGAGCAGGTCTATGTTTTCACGTATTCGTGGTCCTGGAGGCGTGAGGACCGTTGTGTGATTTTATCAGAATTTTTGGAAATATATTTCGAGGGGTTGTAGTTCAATGCTCCGTTTATCGTAAAGCTTATTAATTTTGTCTAACAATATTTTTGTGCTGGACTTTGTTATTTTATGTTATAATTTAGTTAGTGTTATTGTTAGGGCATCTCATAAATTATTTCAAAATTTTTGAAGAGGCCGGGGAGTGTTTTGTTTTACGGTTAGGGTTTCGGAGGAGTTAGAATTTAATACGAGGAAAATGATCGGGAGTTAGGGTTAGGATTTTCGGAGTGTGGCAGGGTGAGGTGAGTGCATGGAAACTCTCGGAGGTCCTTTTCCTCGAATTAGGGTTGGTCGGTTTCGGGGTGCCGTAAATGTACGGACGTATACGGCGTATACGCAGCGTTAGGGTTTTAGCTCGGGGTAGCGCGGGTGTGCGTGTGTTGGCTCCATGCCTGGCTAATGAGGTTATGCCACATGCGATGATATGCCGCTAATGCAGGTTTTGAGAATTGGGATGTGACAGATAACCCGAGCGCTCCCCTGGGGCCCACGCACCCGGGGACGCCCGGCACTCGGGGAAGGACCCCGAGTGCCCCCTCGATTCCTGAGCCTTGGGCTCTCGGGAGCCCAAGGCCCCTTCAGATCGTTGCGCGCGGGTGCGATGCTCGGGGAAGGCCCCCGAGCACTCGGGCTTGACCGCCGGGCCCACTTGGCTGCCGGAGCGGGGTCTACACCGACCCGGCCGCCACGTGTCTTGCTCCACGGCATCTGGTTGGCCTCCGCCGGCGGTTCGGGGGACCCTGGGCCCCATTCCGCCGACACTTCCCTAAGCCCAAACCCTAGCGGCAACCCGGTCATATTTGTTCCCGACCCTCCAAATATTGATCTTGACCTCCCTCATACCCTACCTCTACCGTGCCGTCGCCCGAAACCCTAAAACCTAATCTGCCGTCCCCTTTCTTAATTAATTATCCATCAGGCAGAAACCCTAAAATCTATATCATATGTGTTTTCTCTCATCCAAAAATTCTAGAAAAACTTCATAAACTTCTTGAAACAATTTATCACCAAATTATGAAATAACATTTGAGGATCCAGTTCAAAAATCTTTGAATACATCCAAATTTGGATTTAGGTCAAATCTACACTTTGAACTACAACCCATATACCTTGAGCTCAGAAAAATTCCATAAAATCCCACAGCACTCTTCTCAGTACCAGAGACTCAAATGTGCAAAAAAATTTGCATGTCCAATACAAAATTTTGCCAGAAACCCTGTCGAACACCTTGCTTTTTCTTCCTTTCCTCCCTAAAATCAAGTCCAAGTCTCAACCCTTTTACTTCAAACTTTTACCCAAGTCCCCAAGAACCTTTCCCACACTCCTCTTCCTTCAGTGATAGCTCCTAATCCACAGGGTTCAACCCTAGTGTCCCTTCATGCCGACATTGGCAAGCCCTAGGGCAGCCTTGCTCCACACTGTGTCCAAGCCAGCTCCCTCCCATTTTCTTCCCCTCTAGTCACCTCAGTACCACTGCACACTCAGACACCTCCCCAACACGCCAGGACACGTCGGTGCTCATGCATGCCACTCGGGGCGCGCTCTGGCATGGCACTGGACGCGCACCAGTGCACGGCATTGCCACCCGACAGTGGCAACCACACACTACCAGCTGCCTTGTTGCCAGTGAGCCCATTGCAGCACGCCACAACCTTGCACTGATCACTAGCGAGCTCTGTGCACCTCTGACCTGTCCTTGCAACATCCCGGCGCCGTGCACGGCAGAGTCCAGCGGCCACCACTCAGCTGCCTCGCCGATCACCTATAAAGAGGCACCGCGAGCACCTGAGCCTTCGCACCCAGCTCCGTCCCACCCCTCTGAAGCTCTAGCACTCGACAATTTCACCCGAGCTCTCACCAATCTTCCTCCCAACCAGTTCTTGCTACCTCTGACCTCCCCAAAATCCGAGCGAGGCAAGCCTCCATAGCACCAACCCGTCTTACCATCGTCTTCCCCATACCCTTTCCTCCCCAGAACCAGTGCCAATTATTGAAATCAAACCGCCAGTGCCAAATGCCCAAACCTCGCTGGAAACCTCACCGGAGGAACCCCGGTCGCCGTTGCCTCTGAACACCAGTGCGGAGGAGCTGCCCCGTGTCTCTGACCGGTGGACCCAGCGACTCCCGAAGCGGTAAGTGAGGAGCGCCACCGCCAGGTGGGCCTGCTCCTCTCGCCCGGCCCACCATGGATAAGTGACAACACCCCCGGTCCTCCCCGCCTCTGCAGCTAAAAAAAGGAAGGTGTAAACTCCAGAGAACCCTGGTTTTCTTATTCCAGAACCGGCTTAAACCTTGGTTCGGCCGGTTCAGCATCAAACAATCCGGTTCTCAGAAAACTTCCAAAATAAACTTTGATCCTAAAAATATTTAGAAACTTTTGGTTCAGATAGATTTTCAAAATTCAAATTTTCTTTACTGCACAGAGAGTAGTTCAACATTCTTTTTAAATTCAAACACCTTTTGAAATTCTTTTGAACTTTTGATCCATTCCAAAAATTTCTAATATGATAAAACTTTAATCTTCTGATCTTAACATAGAATCACACATATAGGCATAGGTTGCATGGTTCAAAAGTCGAAGAAAGCATAAGCGAACCCTAGAAACCCTAATATCAATTTCATATATGCATATGTTTTGATAGCACCCCAATCATGTTAAACCTTTCAAAAACATTATGGAATCCAGAATGCATACATGCTGATCTGTGTGAATTCCTTTTATTTGGTTTTCACTAAGTTGGTTCCTTATGCGAGGTTTTTCCCGAACATGTAGTTGACGGAGTGAGGTACGTTCGTCAGGAGGAACCAGAAGCATCCCCGAGTTCGGATCAAGACCAGGAACTGCCAGGCAAGCTCTCCACCTTTGATCATGTTGAATCCCAAGTTTACGAAATGATACTTTATTTACGAAACATGCATGCTATATTTTACAACCGTTATTTTATGTAGGGTAGTTATAACCTAAGTTTAGCAAACCCTAGTCCGACCCTGAACACTTTGTCACCCTAAGGACTACGTATTCTGGAAAGTTACCGAAAATCTAGGGTAGAGTATGTATGTATGCTTAGCCCCGCAGTAGAAAAAAATAGATTTTCAAAAAGGGAATGAAATACCCCATATTTCATGTGGTGACAATTTGAAAACGGACCGTCGTGTCCGGAGGTGTATGAAGGTAGTATATCCATGGGTTGGGATATTTTACCGCAAAGTGGTTTTGTTGAAACCAAAATAAAATGGAGAAGATTTTGATCCGGGTCGGAAATGAAGGGGAAAAGCAGAAAGCTTGTTAAATGCGAGGTAATGCCCGGCGTGGTTCTCGCTACCCATTTACGGGTGTGGTGTGAAGTCCCTCTCGGATCACATAAGAACCGAGGCTTAAGTGCCGTTTGGCCAAGTTTTACCGTACGTCCACATGTACTTTATGGGAAGGACTTGATCTAGTACCCGGTCTGAGACTAGCATGAACCCATAGGCAGTGAGCAGTGTGCAGATGAGGTTGTAGCCTCTGTAGAGAAAAGTTTTCACGGGAAAGCGATGGCTTGTTCGCCATAAAGTTGGAACACCAACCTCCTTGTAGCGATGATACTGACTCAAGCTAAGTGTGGAATATGTCCTTCTGGCGGGTTCATGGCTAGGTTTACTCTGGTGAAGAGTCTCGTTGTACTAGCTCTGGTAGTATGCGGTGCACAGTATGCCCAAGGTGACCTACATCGTGTGGGTAAAGTCGTACCACCTCTGTAGAGGGTTAAAAACTATTCGAATAGTCATGTCCACGGTCAAGGACGAACTTGGTTAGGCCACACTAAAGTAGACCGACTTTTAAAGTCAAAATGGTTATGGGTTTAAGGACACGATCGGCCATGTTCGCAGGGGTAACATGAGAATTCCCCGTTGTAGCGGGAAAAGTGAAGGAAGGATTCCCCGTTAGGACGGGCAATCCCTATATCTCCGTTGTAGCGGATGAGCATGAGACTCCCCGTTGAAACGAGTGATAACAGGTGCTTCCGTTGTAGCGAAAAGCACAGATATGAACTTCCCGTTGTAGCGGGAAGAGTGATGAAACCAGGTACTTGATTCGTGGATTTGAATCAGTTTGCGAAACTTGCTCTTACAATCTATTTAAATATTACAAGTGCAAGCTTACTTTCTCGCACAATATGAAACATAGGCTAGAGCCATTTCTTGAAATACCCTTGCATGCATCTATGTCCGTACCAAAGTTTTCCTCGGTGGAAAGCTTGCGAGTACATTCAGTGTACTCACCTAGCTTGTTATGTGGCCAGAGGAGGAGGAGGAGTACCAGACCGGAAATAGCGACAGTGATTTTGAGGCGTAGGGTTTCAACCCGCAGTCAGTTGCCTGTGGTTTGGCACATTGATGGGTTATCTAACGCGTGTTTATTTCCGCTGCAGTTTGAATTTGGCCAATAGGCCTGCTTTGTATTAAATAAAGACCAATTATGGCTATTTGTGTAATAAACAATGTATCGTGCGATTATGTTATCAAGTGCTTGTGTGTGCTAGCCACTGATCATGGGACTAGTACAGTAATCACAAGGGTTTATCCGGCCTCAAAACCGGGTACGTCACAAGTTACAACTCATAAGTTCACTTTTATTTTTAGCATGGTATGATTCTTATATGCGTTCCTGTTATGAAACCTTTAAATGAAAGATATGCTAAATGATCCTAATGCCAACACCTACACTCCGAAAATTCATATTTTGAGCTCTAGTAATCTAAATTGAACGATTCAATTGCGTTAGCCTCCTAATAGAGTTTACTACATATTAAGATGCATTTCATTCAAAATTGCATATCTTTTCCTGCTGGTATTGATTGATTTATTGCTTTTCCCGTCGCTTTTTCGGCATTTTGGATATTCTTATCGATAGAGCCGGGCAACGAAGGTTGATCTTTGGTTAATTTCCAAGCAAGTGCAATTCATTCAAGGGCCAGGCAAGCGAACACTTGCTCGCTTGTTGATAATATTCTGGTTATTCTTTTACTATGCTTGGTTGATTGAATGATGATTGTGATGTGTGAACCACTAGCATGAGCAGGGTTTGTTTGTGTTGTGGTAATGGGTGTTACCACGGAAAGGAGATTAACTGTGTGAGCTATGATTGCGACTAAGTGTGCTATGTGCTAACTATGTGAGCTATGTGCGACTAAGTGTGCTATGTGCTAACTGTGTGAGCTATGTGCGACTACGTGTGCTATGTGCTAACTATGTGAACTATGTGAGCTACATGCAACTATGTGAACTACGTGGCCAACTATGTGGGCAATTGAAATTATAGTGACGGGAGTCACTCATGTTCAAAATCTTTGTTAGGATGAACTCGAATTGACAAGCAAGTGTGTGATCTTGATTGATTTTTATTGACTAGGATGCATTGATCTTGACATGCTTGGTTCCATTTATGATAATGCTTGCCACATGAATTATTGATGCTTATGGATTAATTTGGTTTACCTTAAAATTGCCATGCTAGTATGCTAAAGACAACATGTGTAGTTCTCTTTAACATGCTAGGATAAAGTTGGTTAATTGCTTGATTGTGCTATTGATTCATCCATGTCATGAATAAGTTAAACTGGAATGAGCAATTAACATCTTGCGAGTACGAAAGTACTCAGTTGGGAATTCCATTCCTACAGGTGCTCTAAATTAGGAGAATTTCATGGTCCATGTGTGCTGAACTTGAAGTGTTCTTGCTTGGTTTTCCCCGGTCAGAAGATCCTGTAGGGTTGTGAAGTTTTTGAGAGTTGGCATGGACTGCCACCTCAGCTTATTACTTGTTTTTAAAGTTTGTTTTGTTATGGATGACCTCCGGGTCACCTGAATGTAAGTTAAATAATTGCCATGTGTATGAGATGTGGTCATATGTATATATATATATATATAAACCCTGTTCTGTAGAGTTCAGTTGTGATATTTAAGTTGTTGAATGTGGCAGCCCATACACCGTGCGTGTATGAATTGAAGTGTATGGGTTCGTCGTGAAGGTTTATTGTGGTTCTAGTCTTCACTCAATAGGACAGAATTCGGTTGAGTGACTCGCTAGCTGAGATGCGATGCCGGCTAGGCAGGGTGTGGGTGGATCATACTAGGCCTTCGGGTGACCCACTGGTCTTAAGTGCCAGGTTAGGGTATGGGTATGATCGCCGGGCTCTTCCGATCTTGTCGTACTTGGTGGATTCGAGAACGACCTTAACCTTTCACAGGACTTCGTGAATTGTATGTGGCTTTCGGAAGTTTGATCGCTTCTGGCCGGCTTGACCAACGGTGAAGCCATACGGCTCTGGTGATCGTATGGTGCGTTGGTCAGGTATCGGATCACGCTATTTCAGTGTGCATGGCGCAGGTACCGTGTCACTGAATGGGTGATTGCTCGGTCTTTGACGATAATCTGTTCCTTAAGCCATATGTAATTCCGGGGCCTTGACATAACCCAATGATGAAAACGGATTTCAAATCAGATAAATGATTTGAGATGAAAAACATTTTGAATTATAGAATTTAGGAGAATCTTGATGGTGTCAGCATTATCTACTCATACATACATGCAAAGGATAATAATACATGCATGCAAGGAGACGCTATACGGTATGGTTAGGGGCACATGATTGCCACCTAGTAAAGTCCATTTATATTTATTAGAGTATAATATCCGGTCCTCTCTCTTCATTTAGAGATTTTTGATGAATTAATTGATGAATGAAACTCAATAGTATTCTATCCACTGTTTACGGAACTTTTGTTCTTAACTTTGGTGTCTATAGTTGCACAATGTGTATCCAAATATTCTTTTTTGTTGTCCGAAAATTTTCACTTAGCTCGTGGCTCGCCCAGGCTTCAAAAATATTTCTGGTTCCGTCAGTGAACTCCGACTGGCTATACGCACATATACCATGAAAAAAAATAAAGGATCAAGAGGGAGAAGCCCCTCAGTATATTGGTTAAAAGAAGAGGATGTGACATTTATAATTACGGTCGCAAAGGATCAGACCCTAGTGGACTGCATACACACCTAGCGTGCTAGCACCCAATCTTTGCTCGGGTCTCTATTTTGAACTCTACTAACCGTAAGCATGTATTTTACAACTGTTTACATGCAGCCACATGGATCCAAAACTCGCTTAATGTATGAAACAATAAGTTCCATCTTAAATATAATACAGATACAAGGCGATGAAGTTTTTATTCTATAAAAAAAGGGATAATAGGATGACTGGTGGCCCATAAATTCTTTTTATCGTACTCCCTCCGTCCAGAAATGTAAGGTGTATTTTGATTCGTTAAGGCAATGTTTTGATTCTTAACGAATCAAAATACGCCTTACCTTTTTGGACGGAGCGAATATATATATATATATATATAACATATATGTCGATGACATGGTCGTCTCCAATTTTGTCGCTGCATGACGTGGGTTCTCAATGAATAGTAATGTGCAAATGTTAATTTCTAAACACTGAATTTAAGTTTGACACAAGCTACATAACATGTATATCAAATTTTAAAACTTCCCTTGTCTATAAAAGAAATCTTCACAGTTATAATTATTGGTGGACCATCAAAAGGACATATAATGTATCTTTTTACTTCTCTATAGATTACCAGAGAAATTTGTAGAGGATTGACTTCTCATTATTAAAGGATCAATCTTCAAGTTTATAGCACTCAAGATAAAGAAGAAGCCTTTAATTTTCACGTGCTGTTTGTGTGTAGATTAACAAATACAACTCAAAGCCTTTTCAATACCATGCATTTCAATTTTCAACTACTTCTTTTTTGAAACTCAATTTCAACCACTCAAAGAAAGAAACTGGAAGGAGGGAAGAAAGAAAAAACAAACAAAAAGAAAACCAGTCAAACCAAACTACCCATAGTCGCCTTCTCCCCCGGTTCCCTTCCTCCTTTCCTTAGAAACCGTGTCGCCCTCTCCCTCCCCGGTCGACAGCAATCGCGGCGGTCAAAAGCATCTCCTGCGACGACCCCTCCAACCCCTCTCCCTGTCTTCTTCCTCCCTTCCCCTCTCGTAATCTCCGCGCAGGAGCAGCCGCAGACACCGGAGCCTGCCCCCCATCGTCGCGGCCAAGCTGAATCGCCACGGATCCCGAGGCGGCGGCGGCGGAGAAGGGGAAGGAGTGGAGGGCCCCATGAGCCTCGCCGGCTCCGCCCTGGAGGCAGCTCTGCAGGCGGTGGGGCGGGGCCTCGACGCCGCCGGCGACCACCGCCTGCTCTACTGCAAGGGCACCGGGAGGCTCGTGGCGCTCGACGAGGCCCGCGCGCGGGACCTGCCCATCGGCGGCGGCGTCCTCTGCGGCGTGCCCCCGGACGTCGAGGTCGAGGCCTACCGCGGCAGCCCCGAGCGCAGCCGCCCGGTCTCCCCTGGCCCCGCCCTCGATGAGCCCTTCGTCTGCAGCTTCCAGAAGGTGAGGGAGCTCCAGAGTCCCTATTGGGGCCTTTGATCGGACCGTGCACGCATACATGGCATGCCTTGTTCTGTTCGATGTGATGTGATGCAAATCGTACTTTATATCTTAAGCTTCGAGGCCGTTCCCTTCGCCGTATCTGACATCGCCATTTTGTTGCTTAGATGGCTGAACATTTTAACAGGAAGGCAGGCTTGCTGGAAGCAGTGCCGTTGGGTTCCTTCAACTCGCTGTTCAGCTTTACTGGTTCTTGGCAGAATGATGCAGCCGCAACAAAGTCCCTTGCGATTGATGGCTATTCTGTGCCTCTATATAGAGTCAAAGTAACCAGTGACGAACTGATTCTGCATGAGAATGTTAAGCTCGCAATTCCATATAGTTGGGATCCATCAACATTGGCTAGGTCAGTAGGTAATCTTCTTGATTGGCCCTGCCATCAGGGTCAGTTCTGATTATTCCTGTCCTATACAATTCTGTGCATATTACCTGCCCTTATCATATAACAAGTTTCTCTTGTTTCATCTCTGCGCAGCTTTGTTGAGAATTATGGTACACATATTATTACTTCTGTTATGGTTGGTGGTAAGGATGAAGTATACATAAAGCAGCATTCTTCATCCCAATTGTCTGAATTGGAGTTTAAAAGTTATGTGAGAGATATTGGGAACGAGAGATTCTCGGATGGGGAAAGCAAGTCAAATGCATCTCCAATCAATTATAGTGAGAAGGTTAGCAAATTCCTTGTCTTGCTCTTTTAAATTAATAAGAGCAATATTTTTCCTTTATCTATAATCGCTGATAAGAATAGAAGCTAGCCAAGACTTTCTTAATTGGTGCACCTTGGGGGGCTGTATGAGTGTACCAGGATGCCATTTTCATAGCGATTATTTATTTGACATGTCTTTGAAAACTACCTGATGTATCACCAGTAGGAAACTAGCTTTTGAAAAATCAAACATGTTCAGTCAAAGAAGACAATATACTATATACATGTAAGCTGCACCTCTTTAGCAGGCAACAAATCCTAATTCCAGTATGCAAAGTGGCAGAAAGAAATTAATACATATGTAAAATGATTAATATTGTATCCCCTCTACAGGATATGACAGTAATCTTCAGAAGGAGGGGAGGTTGTGACCTTGTTCAGAGCTCTATTGATTGGATAAGAACTGTTTCCTCAGCACCAGATGTCATAGGCATGACATTTCTCCCTATCATTTCACTTGTTGATGATATACCTGGAAAGAAGCACATTGCTCGTGCAATTGATCTGTACTTGACATGTAAGACATGCATCTGGTTCCTTACTGAGGTGTACCTTTAAATAGCATTTGCCACCTTTAGGCCCCTCTTGGAACACCAGGATTTTTCTTGAATCCTAGGGGAATTGAACTAATTCCTGTGGAATTCCTGCAAGAATCCTATGAAATTCCTGCGTTCCAAACGGGCCTTTAATGTAGCTTTTAATACCATCAGCTGTTCTCCGAATGTATTGTCGTTTATATTATTGTAGCAAGGTCCCTGTGCAGTTCTTCTGTTTGGACTAAAGTGTTTTTGTAAGATTGATGTATTCATGATTAAGATTGACAGATCTGCCCTAAAGTCAAATGCTGAGCATGATTAGATGAATAGTTCAATACAGTAGTGAGGCTTTCCAAAGATAGCAATGTGTAGAAACTTTTTCCTATGTTTCTTCTACCAGAGTTAGATATTTCCTTGCTTTCTTTTCCTGCTGCAATTAAAAACTATTATATTGCATGGTATCTTCTCAATTATGATGTTATTGATAATTTTTGTTCTCCAGACAAACCTCCAATTGAAGAGTTGCAGTACTTCTTAGATTTTCAAGTTCCACTAGTTTGGGCTCCAGTACCACCAGGCATTGCTGGTCAAAACAGAAAGGAGCCTGTGTGCCCATCACTTCAGTTTAGCTTGATGGGCCCAAAGCTCTTCGTTAGCACAGAACAGGTAAAGGCTACCCCTCTGATCTAAATGCATGAGTGGTAATTTATTTACTTATTCTAATTTTACTATTGTAGGTTAACTGGATGGCTCTTACCAGATCCTATCTTGTAATTGATCGAGTGTGTGAGGCAAAACTAGAAATAGAGTAGCATTTTGCTGATACACTTAATAATAATTTGCTTGAGATGTGGAGTTTAGGGTTCTGCTGCATACAAAAGAACAATAAATTATATTTTGTTGCCATGTGTGAAATAGCTTAATTCAACTCATTGTGCATTATCGCGTAAAGATGGTACAAAGAAATTAGGGGACCGCTACTTTGCTTGGTGTTCAATGACAATCTGAAATGAAGTTTTCTAAGATTATAAATTCTGCAAAGCAACGTTCTAACTTCCATGGAATACATGCAGATATCTGTTGGGCGTAGACCAGTCACTGGCCTCAGGCTGTGCTTGGAAGGAACTAAACAGAACCGTCTGGCTATTCATTTGCAGCACCTTGGCTCATTACCAAAAATATTCCTACCTCATTGGGACTCCCATATCACAATTGGACCACCAAAATGGCAAGGCCCTGAAGAGCAGGATAGCCGATGGTTCGAACCAATAAAGTGGAAGAATTTTGCTCATGTCAGCACTGCACCCATAGAGTACACTGAAACAAATATCACAGACCTGTCTGGTGTTTATATTGTCACAGGAGCACAATTGGGAGTGTGGGATTTTGGTGCAAAGAGTGTACTCCACCTTAAACTCTTGTTCTCCAGGGTTCCTGGGTGCACAATTAGGAGATCAGTGTGGGATCACAGTCCAAGTTCTTTGATGCATAAAACAGATGAAGCTTCATCGTCCTCAAGTGACAATGCTAAACTTGTGAAGATTGTTGACATGGCAGAGACGTTGAAGGGCCCACAAGATGCACCTGGCCACTGGCTACTCACAGGAGCAAAGTTGGGTGTGGAGAAGGGCAGGATTGTTGTGCGTGCGAAATACTCCTTATTAAATTATTGACCAAAAATGTTGAGAGCATTCATTCATTCACTCTGCTATGAAGCACCCTGTTTAAAGATAGCATTTGTTCTTTTGTTCATGTATGGTACTCTATGTAACATGTTGTGGATGCATGCTTGTTGATGCTGTGAGCACAGTAGCATCAAGATGTTTATGACCAGTTCAAAAATATTTGATCTGGCCCCGGTCATCTCTTTTGCAGTCTCTTTACGACAGTGGAAGATAATGTATATTATGATTTTGCATCGGTGATTTGCGTCTTTCCCTTTGAAGTTCATTCCAGCAGAATGGTGCTGGCTTATGCGCTCACGGTGACAAACCGTCAGCAATTAAGTGATGTTTATCGAATTCAATGTGACCTCTGCAGTCTGGGTGAAAGATTCTTTAGAAGTCAGCAATTTTTGGACTTCTGCAGCGCATGATTGAAGTTTCAGCACAAATCGTCTTCTCAACAAGTATACGAGTTCTGCAGATGCTTAACAAAATTCGAACTTTCAAGGTAGAATTGTTGTGACGGAGACGTCTTCCAAGTTTGCTCTGCAACTTAAGCTTTGTTTGATGAGTGATTGGATAAGTGATGAGAACAGTTGTATTCTGCTGTGAGAATCAAGAAAATATATCACATCGTTTATGCACAGATGAGTGCTTCCCTGAAATTCATGTCTCCTTTATACTACTGCCAGTGTTAGCAAACTTGCTATACTTCCCATATTTCTGAATGTGTCCAGAGAGAAAGCAAAGTTGGAACGGATCATCAGCATGGTTACAATGGGTCACTGTACATGTTAAATGAGCACATGTATGTGCCCTTCTCACTGCTGCTGCTGCTGCTTGATTGCACTAATCACTGGCACCTCGTCTGGTGGACATCAGGATGGCATGCTTCCAAATGGAACAAAGGAAGCCATTGATATTGACTTCGTTTCCTCTTCTCCTGTCCATTTGCAAATTGACAGTACCAATAGCAACGTATTAATTTGTGCATAGCAATCTAAGAATTTAAGAACATGCAGTGTTCAAGCTGGAGTAATTCTTGACTGAATCTAATTCCTGATTCCTTCGGAGTTCTGACTTGTTTCCGCAGGGGCATTATTGACGTCTCCTTGGAATGTCGAACATTTAAGTGCTGATGTCAAAGAAGATCGAAATGTACTGGCGCCAGCAGTGCTAGCAACTGGAATCAACGCTCAAATGTGATCTTTCAAAAGAGAAGAAAAGAAGAGCTCAAATGAGACATCAGGTGCTGTATGTGAAGTTGTGGACAAGCTGTGCTTTGGTTTGATCAGCTTCAGCAATGCACGACACGCATGGCGTCATTTAACTTTGTCAAATAGCGTTCATACTGAAGTTGATCTGTGATGAGATTACAAGAAAGGAACTAAATCATCATTTTTGTTAAAAACAAGAAGACAGTAATGAAATATCCTATCCCAGAAAAATACAGCTATGGATGTTTCTTTGGAGAGCTAGTGTCTTACAGCTTACAAACCACCAAAGGTTGTACAAATGAATTAGAACAAATCAAACTGAATAATTCCTTTATGTGGTTGGAGTTAGCTACACTCCAATCCATAACCTGACAACTGTAAGTTGTACATACCGACCAGGTTGTGTGAATTACAAGATATCCACGTCTAGTGGCTATCGCTGTTAATAATAGTTTAACAAGAAGAGACTAAATGAAGAGATCATAAAACAGTCATAGATAGACTCGTTTCATGAGACAAGATGCTTTCTATTGCTTAGCAACTGCACCTCTTGTCTGTCCACCTAAGACAGCTCTTGGCCAAAATGGTAGCTCATTTTCTTTCTGGCCTGTCGAACTTCTCACTTTATCAATGTGCCAATGTTCGCGCTGACGTGATTTTTTTTGAAATCTTGGTAGGAAAATGAGGAGATGAGCAAAGTGACTGAAACCAACGGCAAAGTAGACTCCATAGTATCTTTCTTTGTTCACCCTATGCTCTCTTTTTTATGGCTAATGTTTAGCATTTCATATCATATACACATGCATATGATGTCTATTCTATTTGCACTGTAATGGGAAATTTTCTTCTAATATCTAATATGTCTGATAAAAGGACGGGAATAAGTTATAGATTGCTATGTATAATTGTTTATGCATGAATAGATAATTGGCATCGGTGGATTATGATTTATTTCATGGACTGAAATTTCTAGATTCTTCCTTTCAATTTTTTTTATAGATTCTGATCCGATTTATATACAACAACAAAGTTAATGAAAGGGAAATCTAATATCTCCACATTCATGGGTACTGAATTAATAGCTTAGCAAGAATAAACGAAAGAAGGTAATTAATCGTGTTATGGTACTAGAATAGTATATTACTCGTTCATGAAGAATCTCCCACTTCTTTCTGAAATTACTTGTTTATTTCTCATACCAACGTCTCTCACTTATCGTACGATTTTTAAAAATGAATAGGAATTCAAGGAGCACAGCAAAGAAGCTGAAGCCAACGGCAAGGTAAACTACATGGTTATCTCATGCCTTACTCCGTATCCATAAGCATCAAAACGACTTTGTTATTCACATGAATGATCCGTAGGTTGAGACGCATGAAGTTGCTGGAGAGAAAAAATACGAGGTCATTGAAGGGAAGGTTGATTGGAGAGGCAGACCTGCAGTCCGAGGGCGCCATGGCGGTGTTGGCAATTCTTTCTTCATTCTTGGTAACTCCTGCTCTTTCCCATAAAACTTAATCATCTCTCTTAGAAAGCAAAATGACACGGTAAGTTTTTGTAGTTTAACTTAGATTTGCATTCACGATTTTACTACTTTAGTAGCGTGCTTCTTAAACTTATTTATTTGAGTCCGTATTCTCGCCTTGATCATCTAATTTGTGCTCAGTTATTTTTAGCCAAACTAGTTTTTGGCCGATTAGATGATAACACGACACGGTATGAATAAGGTAGATTCATATAGAGTTGGCCTAACCAATTGGAGGACTATTTATTAACAAAGAACATACAATCATCTGGATTTTGCTATGGGAAACACCTTTGATGACTTTGGTATTTTGGATTTATACGTAATATTGGATCAGTACGAAAAATAAAAGTTCAGATCTTGAGCTGGACGACCAGTCATTGTACTAAGCCGGTAGGTTATTTGTACATGATATTGGATCACACATAATTAAAGTTCGGGTCGTGATTAGTTGATCATTTATATGTGATATTAGATCAGTACATGGAGTTAAGGTTTATATCACCGGTCGTTGATATTAGATCAGTACGCAGACTTAAAGCTGTAGTTATAGATATATATATCTAGGCTACTAATGACTAAGGCACACCAGATTAATGTCGGATAGTGTTTATATACCGTTATGGCGATCTATCAGTTATGATCTACTAACAATAAGAGTCCACCAGATCAATAGTCGGATGGCGTTTAGGCACAGTTATGAAATTTTTGTTTGTTGTGATGTGCTTAGGTACAATTATGAAGATCGATCAGTTGTGATATGTTTACATACAATTATGAAGATCTATATGTTATAATATGTTTAGTATACTTACGATGATCTATTGGCTATGATCTGTTTAGATAAAGTTATGATGATCTATTGGTTGTGATATCTTTAGGTACAGTTACGAAGATCTATACTTTTTGTAAGAGTTTGTAGCATATCTCTTTTTTTTCTGCTGCTCCTACAAATAGGATATCTTTCGACTTCCTTATAGTAACTGCAACAATTTTCTCCATCTTGTGAACTCCTACGTTGTTTAAAGTATATTAGTACCATCAATCTCAAATTTATATTGTCATGGGATGTGTGCAGTCAACTTTCTAAAATTTGATCACTAATATGTGTGGATACACTATATGAAAATAATGTCACCAGATTCATCTTGTAAACTTCTTTCGTACTATGTACTTCTTGTTATTTTTTATAACATATTATGGTCAAAAATTTTAGTCAAAGTCTTTTATTAAAAACTAAAAAAATAAAAAAGACATACATTTGAAAATGAAGGGAGTAATTTGCTTACATATGCATTATCTAAATTGATCTACTTTGAACAGAAAAAATAAAGTAAAGAGTAAATAAGAAAACCGAAAATTATGTCTCACAATTTTGAAATAGAGTTCTTTATTTTTATAGTATTACTTCTATTAGACTAGCTGCGTACATTAATCCTCCTATCTTTATTAGGTTCTAATTAGAAATATTCTTTTCTTATTTAATAGTCTCTTATTATTATTGAATAAAGGATAGATTAATGGTCAGATGTTTTGCTTGTTTGTGAGAATTTATAATCTTTTTTTTTCTGTTGTGTTGTATAATAGAATAGATAGACTAGAACGAGAGTCATACACTTGGATGAACAATATCAATTGTTCCTTGCTTCCTTCAGCTAATGATATCCGCAGTACTCCTGCATTTCATTCAACAACAACAAAAGAAACTGTAGGGATTTGTGTGAGCATATCGGAAGTTCAAGTAACTAGATGAGCAGTTTCAAAAAATAAAAGGAGATCCACTGTGTAAATTATCTTTTCAATTATAGTTAGCGGCATATATAATGTCTCACGCACGCATGAGATAGACTTTAAAATTTTCTTGTGTTAAACATGGAACATTAATTACTAGATATGCTGTACTTAACCCAGAAATAAGTAACATGTAATCTAATGGACAACACTACTGTGAAGCCTGCTAATCTGAACCGTCTTGGGATGTTTGTTGCAGTGAACTTTGGATTTGAGAACCTTGCCTCTCTGTCTCTAGCCGTGAACCTTATCATTTACTTCATGCTGGTAATGCACATCACGCTGGCCGATGCCTCCAACTTGCTGACCAACTACATGGGCACGAGCTACATGGTCGCAGTGCTCATCTCCGCCTTCGCGGATACCTTTATCGGCCGGTACAAGACCGTGATCATATCCTCGGTGGTCGAGCTCGTGGTAAGAATTCTTCACCTGATTAACTGGTTAGTTCTCTCCGATAGCTCTGCTTTTCTCCTCACGCTTCTTAATTTCCATTTCTGCAGGGACTCGTGCTGCTGACGGTGCAAGCTCACATCACGAGGCTGAGACCGCCGGCGTGCGGATTCCCCATCGACCCGACGTGCCAGAAGGTGAGCGGCCACAACGAGTTGCTCCTCTACGTCGCGCTGTACCTCATCGCGATCGGCTCGGCGGGGATCAAGGCGGCCCTGCCGGCGCACTGCGCCGACCAGTTCGACGGGAAGCACCCCAAGGAGAAGCTGCAGATGTCCAGCTTCTTCAACTGGCTGCTGCTCAGCCTCTGCCTCGGCGGGGCCATCAGCGTCACGGTGATCGTGTCGATCCAGAACGAGAAGGGCTGGGACAAGGGGTTCGGCGCCGCGACTGGCGCAATGGGGCTCGCACTCATCGCCTTCGTCGTCGGCCTGCCGCGGTACCGGATCTCCGCCGTGCAGGGCAGCAGCGCGCTTCTTGAAATCTTCCAGGTGATCAGAATTCAGAAAAAGTTCTCTTCTTGGACATTCAGAAGAGGAGCAGGCAATACATGCTTTTATATGTAGTGCTCAGCTTGGTTAAGTCGTATGTTGTCTCAGGTGTACGTTGCTGCGATCAGGAACAGGAAGCTGCAGCTCCCTGAGAAGCCTGACGAGCTATTCGAGATCAGCAGAAGTAAAGCTTCCCCTGAGACGGAGTTCGTGTTACACAGGGAGAAGCCATTCAGGTTACTAATGATTTACCATGCAGGTTTTATTTGCATGCATGGAGAAGCAAACCTTCCAGCTGCTTTCCCTGGTGATACATTGACACTTAATTACTGCATGCGTTGTATATACCTGCAGGTTCTTGGACAAGGCGGCCATAGTTCAGACCCCAACGGAGGTCGGGACGCCGAACCCATGGCGGCAATGCCGGGTGACGCAGGTGGAGCACGCCAAGACGGTGCTCGCCATGGTGCCCATCTTCTGCAGCACCATCATCATGAGCACCTGCCTGGCCCAGCTCCAGACCTTCTCCATCCAGCAGGGCGCCACCATGGACAGAAGACTCGGCAAGCACATGCAGATGCAGCCGGCAACGCTGCCCATCATACCGCTCGTCATCCTCATCTTCGCCGTTCCCATCTACGAGCGCCTCTTCGTGCCCTTCGCACGCCGCGTCACGGGGCACCCGAACGGCATCCCGTACCTGCAGCGCGTGGGCGTGGGTCTCGTGCTCTCCGTTGTCTCCATGGGCATCGCGGCCGTCGTTGAGGTGTACCGCAAGAAGGTCGCGGCCCGGCACGGCATGCTGGATGCGAACCAGGCGCTCGAGCAGCTGCCCGTGTCCTGCTTCTGGCTGGCACCGCAGTTCGCCGTGTTCGGCATCGCCGACATGTTCACCTACATCGGCCTGCTCGAGTTCTTCTACTCGCAGGCACCGCCGGCGCTCAAGTCCATGTCATCGTCGTTCCTGTGGTGCTCCATGTCGCTCGGGTACTTCTTCAGCACCATCATCGTCCAGGCCGTGAACGCGGCCACCAAGGGATCCACGGCGAGCGGCGGCTGGCTGGCCGGCAACAACATCAACCGGAACCACCTCGACCTCTTCTTCTGGCTGCTCGCCGTGCTCAGCTTCATCAACTTCCTCAACTATCTCTTCTGGTCCAGCTGGTACAAGTATGTCAAGGCCCAGGAGCAGGTGGACCATCTCATCCTACCAGTAGAACAGCAGCAGCAAGTGTGACCACGCGTGTTGTCTTGCTAGTCTCTCGGAGTTCTATTAAGATGCAACGTTGTTATCTTTTCTACTTTCTGAGTTCATGCAATTAAGTCTTTTTTTAAGAAAAGAAGAGGTCATGCAGGTTAATATTTTTTTCTGCGATGTACTCTAAATTTCAGTTAATTTCCTTTAGGAGAAAGATTGGGCAAGATTATAAAGCTAGCAGTTTTTCGGCCATTTCGTCTGCCTCTGAAAATTTCACGACCGGTGTTTATCAAAAAAGATTGCCTCGAATTGAAGGGTCAAACCCCGTACGCATCGACACTTGTCGCTGCAGCTGCACCACACATCTGCCACCTACGTCGCATGCCGTCTGCCACGTCCAACCCCGCCACTTCATACGTGTCAGGCGGCAGCCCTTCCAAGTCCGAACGGCGCCACGCCTTAAAGCCCATCGGACGCGCACGCTCCCGCACCAGTACACCGAACGAGCCGACCTCCGTTCGATGGCGTCCAGCGACGAGAAGCCTCTGCCGATGCCGGCCTCGGCCGGAGGCGGCAGCGCGCCGCCGGGGAAGCCGACGACGATGTCGACGGTGCTGCTGGACAAGGGCGCGGCGGCGCTGCAGTCGCTGCGCCCGGTGAAGCAGATAAAGCAGCACGTGTGCACGTTCGCGCTGTACGCGCACGACCCGCGCCGGCAGGTGGAGACCCACCACTTCGTCTCCCGCCTCAACCAGGACGTCCTCCAGTGCGCCGTCTACGACTCCGACGAGAAAAACGCTCGCCTCATCGGTGCATGCGCGCGCACATGTCTTCATTTGCATGCTCCGTTGCCTTGTTCTGTCAGCCATGCACACGCTCACTCAGAACGTGCGGCGTCTTAACATGTAGGTGTGGAGTACATCGTGTCGGGGAAGATCTTCGAGTCGCTGCCGGCGGAGGAGCAGAGGCTGTGGCACTCGCACGCGCACGAGATCAAGGCGGGGCTGTGGGCGAGCCCGCGGGTGCCGGGGATGCTGGAGAAGACGGAGCTGGACCAAATGGCCGGCACGTTCGGCAAGTTCTGGTGCACCTGGCAGGTGGACCGCGGGGACCGCCTCCCGCTCGGCGCGCCCGCGCTCATGGTGTCGCCGCAGGGCGAGCGCGTCGCCACCGTGCGGCCCGATCTCCTGCGGAAGCGCGACCAGAGGTACGGGTTCTTGACGGAGGAGCTCAAGGCGGCGAGGGCCGACGTGGAGGTGCCGGCGGAGCCGCGCCCGGGCCAGGCCGACTACTGGGTCCGGCACCACAAGGGCTTCGCCGTGGATGTCGTGCCGCACGAGATGAAGCGCCACGCGCCGTTCCCATGAGTGGCAGATCGAGTTGGGTTACAGACTTACAGTGGCTTTATGATCTGTGTGAAAACTTGTGCGTTCTGTTTCGTAACTCCAGTCTGGAGCCGTGCGATAAGGCCCAGCAACGAGCCTTCTTTTGTGAAAAGAAGGAAACGAAATCTGGGCAGTCTTGGTGGCTTGGTGCGCAACTGTAGTCTACCGCGTGTTCATGGAAATCAGCCGTGAAGCGGGTGAAGCGTTCGCTGCTTCTACAAATTCGAGATATCAAGGATATCAAATTCCGAGCCCGGAGGGAGCCCACCTCACGAGTTGGTCATCCACCAAAGACCAGTGTGTGCTCATAATGGCGCACCCACGGGTGCACGTCGGTAGGAACCTCGTGAGATTCGTAGATAATCAGTGTCTTCGTCAGCTCTAAGCGCGTGCTTAGACGTCGGTGAGACTATAGGAACTTTTGAACGTTGTTGGGTCACGGAGCTGATCGACGAAGTTATCATAAACATATAGCTATCGACGAAGTTATCGTAAACATATAGCTATCGTTGGATACGGATACGTCTTGACGAGACACACGGAACGTCAAATTTAAACTTCGATCCTGATAAGCAGGAGGTAATGTCTATTTATCAGTTTTCTAATATTTTTTATATTTATAATTTTCTAGATCTTTAAATCAATATCTAACTATCTTATTTACGTCACTCAGTATTTATTAAAGCTGTATATAATTTTAAGCTAACTAATATGTAATTTTAAGTGATTAAAAATTAGACGTAAGTTATACACTTTAATACTATACTATAATTTTAGGCTAAACGATGTGTAATTTTAAATAATAAAGATTTATAAAATTTTTAGAAAACTGAGAATTAGCCATCTCTTTCTAATAAAGGGTAATCTGGACTTTAGGTCTCATCTAATTCCCAATCAAATCGTGCATCTCGAGCGGTTATGCATGTCGTCGACGCCATCGCCCCTTACACGCAAGTGTCGTCACTCCCATCTCGCTGTACCCTGGTCTCGTCCTCCACGCACGCGTGTCTGTATCCTCCTCCCATCATGACCACGTGGCCGCTGCCTCCTCCTCATCTCGCCCGTGCCACCTTACCATCGAGCCTAGAAGTTTTTTTTAAAATATTATTTTTAAAATAAAATATTCGAGGTCTATATGTCTGGTACCGGAAATTGCAAAAATATGCCCCTGTCGGCCGACCGTCGACCGACTGGAGGCCTGTCGGCCAACGGTCGACCGACAGGTCGGTATCGGCCCACCGGAGACCGATTGGGCGCCGAAAGGGTCAACAGCGACTCGATTTGACTTGATTGACTTGATCTGATGCGGCGGGACCCCCTGGAGGGCCTGTCGTCCGACGGTTGGACGACAGGCTCCCAGTCGTCCTACGGTGGACCGACTGGAGGCCAGTCGTCCAACTGTGGACCGACAGAGCCCCCCATGCAATGCAGTGCCTGTTTTTTTTTAACTTTGCTGTAAGCTCAATTTTTTTAACTTTGATGTAAGCTCTTTGAACTTCGCTTTTTGAACTTCCAGCGCGTTATGTAAAGCAGTGCCTGTTTTTTGCACTTGCTGCGTTAGGTAAGCAGTGCCTGCTTTTTGCTCTTCCTGCGTTGGTCGGCCGTGATTGCAGTGTAAGCAGTGCCTGCTGTTTTTTCACTTCTTGCGTTGGTCGGCCGTGATTGAAGGATTTTTCGCCTTTACATCACCTGCAGTACATCACCCAGTGTATCATTTCTCTATTTATACATCTCTTGCCTGTCTCTCCTTCTTCACCCATGCACGAGAAATTTATAAGCTTAGGGGAGGAGTTAGGATTCGGGAGCAAGGTGAGAAGAAAGAAATTTTCGGAAAGGATTAGGGTTCGGGAGGGATCTCGGCTGTGGGGCACGTGTGAGGTAAATAGTAGGGAAATTTTTTTTAGTTTTCTCGAAGTAGTAACTATGACCGTATTGCAAAATGGCAGGAATGGCCTCATCTGGTGCTGACGAGATGCCGAAGCAGAAGATGGTTGCCGACTTGCCCGCAGGTGTCGAAGTTCCCCTTTGCTGGTGCCAAGATCCGTGCAGACTGATGAAGTCGGATGAGTTCGGCTACACGTACGGAAGAAGGTTCTTTATGTGTGCTAACTACGACGAAGAGCCACCGAAGTTTGGCATGTCCAGACAGAGTGAACTGGTAAAACTCGCACATACCCGCATTTCTAACACGATGCAATACTATGGTAACAGTCGTTTGCTTGCAGTCTCGACCTACTATATGTGACTACATACAGTGGCTGGACGTTACCCAATCGAAAGAGGATGAGGAAGAACTCATGTGGAAGGTTAACTGTGCTCGAGGTCGGATTCAGGAACGCATGCACGAGGCAGAGGAGGAGGAGAAGAGAAAGCGTTGGCAGGAGATGCAACGCAAAGAGAAGGAGGAGGCGGAACGTCGAGCTGCGGAGGCACGTGAGGCCGAAAGGGCGAGGAAGCGCGAGATGGCGCGTCGCGCGAAGGAAGAAGGGGAGGAAGCTCACGCTCGTCGTATGAGGAAGGGAAAATATCCTAAAGGCGCTGAGTAGTTATTTTAATATTGTATTAGGTTGTTCGGCTGTACGTGAATGTTATCGTACCCTGTTGTCACGCCCTGATGATGTTTCGAAGTTTTCGAATAAATAAACGAAGTGTTCCATGCAATTCAGTACAACTAAAGATAGTCAAAATGCAAAAGAAAATGGTGCGAGTGTACGGCTAAAAAAGAACTAGTCCTGCTCGTCTCCCTGCTCATGTCCTCCTGGGCCTCCCCGTGGTGCGGCGGGTGGGGCGGCTCTACGAGTACGAGGACGTGGTCTCTTGCGAGGGCCGGACAGTGTCAAGGGCTGTACCGGCCGTGGCTGACGGTGACCCCTGCCCAAAATCGGCTCAGCCGACTGACGAGGTGGCGACTGCGTGACCTGCGTGGGTGGTGGCGGTGGAGTCTGAAATCCCGGGAAGTGAGGAACAATCCCAGAAGCGTCCGCTTGGCTCCACATGTCGCCGTACTCAACAGTATCTGGTGAACCCGCAAACGCCACAACGGGAACCACGTCACCTATATTAACCAATCGTATTTAGTAATACAATCCAAGAAAATACTAAGACCATATTAGTAATACGGTTTTACCTGTGGCGTGGAGCATCATGGACTGATGATGCCACGACGAGCCACCCGCCTGTGTCGGGAGAGGTGGTGCTGGCTGGGGTGTCGAGTATGGCTGGTGATGCCATGACGAGCCACCCGCCTGCGTCGGGAGAGGTGCTGCTGGCTGGGGTGACGAGTGTGGCTGGTGATGCCAAAACGAGCCACCCGCCTGCGTCGGGAGAGGTGGTGTAGACTGCGGTGACGACTGTGCCTGGTGATGCCAAAACGAGCCACCCGCCTGCGTCGGGAGAGGTGGTGTAGGCTGCGGTGACGACTGTGCCTGGTGATGCCACGACGAGCCTCCTGCCTGCGTCGGGAGAGGAGGACGTGGCTGGACTTGCGGGTGTGGCTGCCACGACGACGAGGAGTGCCGTGGGGGACGGTGCGCATGACGAGTAGACCGTCCTGGAGCGACGTCTGAAGCGCGGGCACAGGTCAAAGTCTCATAGATCTTTCGAAGCTTGTCGTTCAGACGTCGCCACGCGGATCGATGATCCGATGGACTGATGTCAACCCCCATTTCAAGTCGGTTAAGAAGTGCGGCAACCTCCTCCTGAGCCTCAAGCGTCATTTGCGCCTGTAAATGCGAAAGGATTATTGTTACTTGCTCAGGACTTCTGCAAATATGAAACAATGAAAATTGTGACACTTACCGCGTGGTGCCTGACGCCAACAACAGAAGCAGCCGGGTAGTGATCCGACGTGCGGCCCTGCTGCATCTCATCTGGGTCGGCACGTGGTACGTAGAACAACCACGTACCGGGCCGGTACCACCGGAGGTACACATCGTACTCGGCCGGGTCGAAGGCCGTGTCCTCGTGCCAGAGATCTGCGCTTGCCGTCGTCCACTGTTCGACAAACGGCGCAAGGTTTCGTGCCCATGTTGTTGCCGTCTTGTTTCCACCTTTACGGCTGTACCTACATTTTCATGATTATTGGTACGAAGTGAGCAAAACTATGTTTCAATACTATTATCTGACATTAAAACATTCTGTACTCTTACCTGTGGATGTGAGGCTGAAGCAAGGGCGGTGCTGGGGGAGGACACATTTGGCGTTTCCCGAATTGACGCATCACTCGGTGCACAGCGGTTATCTCCACAGTGACGTCGAACACTACGGTAGCCTTCGTCATCCAGTAGTCGAGGTCTCTAGTACACAACAATGAAATCCCGCCAGGCGCTCGTCGCGTCAACGCCTCGACAGTGTACGGCTCCCAGATCACCTGACTATGGTGCAACGTATCGAACTGCGATGTGAAGGCTGGGTAGCAGTTCCTGACCTGTTCGCTAGCATACCGTACCTGTCGGGATTAAAAATAATTAATAAGGAAACACATGAAGTATTTATGTTAGAAACCATATTTTGTATAAAACTAACCCGTCTCCGTGTCCAAAGTGTCCCAAAAGTAGGCATGTCGATAAGGTCCCCGTGGTACGCCGTATCGTCATACGGTACATCGAACTGCACGTCTGGCCGTCCGACCGGGAATCGCTCGTATGACCAAAGCTGCAGCAAGAGTGGGCAACCCAGTACCGCCGACTTCTCGGCGCGCCTGCTGCAAGCATTGCACATGCCTCTCAAAGTGGCTGCCAGGACCGCTGAACCCCAACTCCTCTGAACTATGTCCTCGCGACAACGCGCGTCCGCGATCTCCCGCGCTATTCCGATGTAGCGAGCGTCCACAGTGTTCACGTGATTGGACGTGAACATCACCTTGTCGAAGAGCCACAGGATATACGCCTCTAGACAACGGTCAACCTGCTGCTCCGTAAGCGCGACACCAGGGTAACCAAGCGCGCCGATCTACACGCGAAAAGTAACATCAGCAAGGTAATAGCATTTTAAACGTTGGTTCGCAATGAATAATAAAGGCAACTGACGTTACCTGAAAGTTGCGCAACCACCGCCACATAGGCCCGTTTGTATCTCGGACCAACTCCCCGACGCCCTGAGCAACACCTGCGAAACGGGCCACTATGTCCTCGTGCCAACCTACCTGAGGCTCCAACGGTCCAACTGCGGCTCCAGCCAACGGTAGGCCCAGTAAGAACGAGACGTCCTGGAGAGTAGGCGCCATCTCTCCCCAAGGAAAGTGCAGTGTGTGCGTCTCAGGCCTCCAACGGTCCACTAAGCAGGTGATCAGTGACCGGTCGTAACCAAAACGACGAGACCGCTCGTTGTACTGCTCTCTAGGCTCGTCGTCGTCGTCATCTTGCGGCATGAGCCTCCACTCTGCCGCAGTAGCCTCAACCATCCGTGCCAGCGGTAACAGACCCGCCCAAGCCAACCTGCCAAACAAGTACAGCATAGCAAAATTAGTGTGACGTTTCATAATAAAGAGTAGTTCGAATAACGTACGTAACTACGAGACCCACCGGTCAACCCAGTCTGGGTGTATCATCCAATCCTGCTGAGGCGTGCGAGTGATGAGCACAGGGAGCTTTTCGCCCTCCTCCAGTAGCCTCCCCCGGTGTCGTATGTCAACCGTAGGGTCCAGATGACGATACGTCATCATACCTGCGGTAATAATGGATTCGTACAGATATAAAACTTACGGAATCATACAAATATAAACTTACAAATCCCCACGAATGGATACCGTGTTATGAAAACGTAACCATTCTTATAGGAATTACAAACTTACATGAAATACATACTTACATGAAATAAAAACTTACAGGAAAACACGAAGGGATAAACAGAACTTACAAGAAAATACAAACTTACAGTACAATAATAACTTACGGAACAAACTAAGTTGAAAGTACAAATTATTAAATCGCATTTCAACATTCTCCTGGTGCGTCTCCATGCGCCGATGTGCTTGCGCCTGCTGCAGTATCCCCTTGTCGTTGTTTCTGTAACTCAGGACAGTATTTCATTCTATGCCCATACCTTGAGCAATGCATGCACTGTCTAGTTGGACCACCAGCCTCTGATTGGTCCATGTCGTTACGAATACGACGAACCTGCCGTCGACCTCGTCTTACCCGGAGTAGTCTGAAGTCTGGGATGTATTCCCTTTGAGCCTCGTCTACCTTGTTGAAGTTGCCAACCGCACGGAATCCACTTATCTCGCCGCTCCAAGTATGCAGCACAGACTGCTTCAGATAGTATGGTGACACGAAGGAGATTGAGTCCATCCCTATTTGGCCACACGCAGCCAGCACATGAGAGCAAGGCAGGTGTAGCAGCTTCGGTTTGTTGCATGTGCACTTGCAAGTGGGCGTGGCTTCCATTCCAATTATAACCTCATGCGTCTTCGTCTCGTTCGCAGCCCCAAAACCAGATTTATCTCTCAGACGTATCTCGTACCTCCTTTCAAGATTCCCAATGCTATAGACTGTGTGCCCTAATCCCTTTTGAATCTTCTCCTCCATGTACGTCATCACCTTCGCACAGTACGGGGTCGCAGGAAAATTATTCATATGCAGTGCAGCATTTCTGTACCTCTCTTGAAAGTACCTCACGGTGCCATGCATCGCACCCTCGACGATAGCAGTTAGAGGTAAACCCCGCTGCCCTCTCAGCACAAAGTTGTACACCTCCGCAAGGTTGGTCGTCATGATGCCGTACCTAGCGCCATGAGTGTCATGAAGCAAAGACCACTTCTCAGGTGGCTCTTTCTCTACCCACTGAGAAAAACTCTTTATTTGTTTCGCCTTCCTCCTCCTCGTACCAGGAGGGTCAATTGCTGGAATAGCAGAAAGCTCCCGTGGCTCTTCTTCCGGGCTAAGTACTATATTTTTTTTCTTGCGATCAATGATCTCGCTCTTAGTGAAGTCATCGAGCTTCCGCCACAAAGTTTTGTACTTCTTCTCCTGGTTCTGTTTGCACAGCCTCTTAAACAGATTCATAAGGCGCTTGTTCCTAAACTGGCTAAAAAAATTAGCCCCTAGATGGCGCATGCACCAACGGTTTTGCAGGTCCGGCCAAGGGTGATCTTCATCAGCCGTTGGTTCCTGGAGTGTCTTCACTGCTTTCAGTATACCAGGGTGCCTGTCGTGAATAACACATACGTTCTCCCGATTCTTCACTACTCCATGCTTAAGCTGCCTGAAGAACCATAACCAGCTCGAGAAGTTCTCACCCTCAACGAACGCCATCGCCAATGGCAGGATCTGATTGTTGCCGTCCACACCAATCGCCGTCAGGATCTGCCCCTTGTACTTGCCTGTCAGAAATGTCCCATCCACGCACAGCACTGGACGACAATGTCTGAAAGCTTCAATGCATGCACCGAAAGAGAAGAAAGCTCGGTTCAATACTTTATAGCCTGGAAAGTGCGGGCTCACCGAGTGCTCTATGTCAATATGTGTCCCTGGGTTCCGGAGGAGGAGTGTATAAAGCAGTCGGGGCAGGTTGTCGTACGAGTCATAGAAGGTGCCGAAGCGCATCTCCATGGCCTTCTGCTTAGCCCTCCAAGCCTGCCCATATGGGATTTCGTACTTGTACCTGTTCTTTATGGCAACTTGTATGTGTTTTGCTTCCATGTCTTTCTTCTCCACTATCTCGCTATACATCAGTTTAGCGATGAGAGTGGATGTCAGATTGGGGTGGCGTGCTAGGACATTGCTTCTAACGCAAGTGTGTGGCACGACGTTGGTCACGACCCAATTCACTTCGTACTTGGGCACGTGGCCGTGCACCTTGCTTTCACAGCCATTAGCCGTGCACGTTAAGGTTAAATTATTTGGGGAAGAAATGTCAGTCCTGAAAACCCTCTGCGTGGACATGGCCCATTGCGTGACAGCATGCTTCAATTCTTTCTTGGTAGCATACATCGAACCAATTTGGATCTGGTTGTTGTTATATTCCCAACCAGAATCATGGCCATCATTCACAGTCATGCCACCAAGAAGTTCCTGATTCCATGCACTCGGAATCGGGGACGCATGACTGTTATCTTCGTCACCGCTATCTTCGTCGACATCTTCAGCCAATCCATCTTCATCTTCCTGTTCCATTACCTCCTGCATGGACCCGAAATCCTCTTCTTCATCCGCCTGCCCCGTGGGACCTATTTCTGCCGGTTTACTGCTCTGCTCAGCTTCAGGATTGTTCTGCTCCGCTTCGTAGTTAACTACCTCGTCCACCAGTGGTTCAGGATTGTTCTGCTCCGCTTCATACCCACCGCCTTCTGACCCGGCACCCTTCAGGATGGCTTGCACAAGTGCGACCGGAGGACTTTTTCTAGCATTGCAAACCCGCATCCACGATCTCCAGTCTCTAGTACTCTCGATCGGTAATAGGTCCCATTTAATGTCATGGCAAGACTTGGTAAACACTGCCTGAATGGTCACAGCATATACTGCAGGATCCATCGAGAAGGTACGTGTAAGCCAGTGATTGGCTTCCTTAAAGTTGAGCCTCTCCGGATCGGATATAGGCAAATCAACATGGCTGAATTCACTAAGATCAACCCCACTATGATTCGAACGGACAATCCCAGGACCATAGTACACCGTCATATTTACTACCTCCGACATACCTGCTGTAACATAAATTTATATCTTCGTCACATACGTAGTAAGACATGCAGTTATATTACGACGCGCGACCGCTAAATTCTTTCGTGCTAAATGTAGGTCGAGTACATGCTTACAGCGTGTACAAGGGTGATCCGGAACACACCAGGATTATCAACCGATAAATCGGGATAGAACTTTTAGCACGATCGAATGCAACGGTCAACACAAACGAACTTTTTTTATAAATATTATTTTTAAATTTTTTTATTTAGAATTTATAGGTTTATTTGAAAAAATCACAAAACTAGCACCCTATCGTCTAACGGTTGGACGACAGGAGGCTTGTCGTCCAACCGTTAGACGACAGGGGGCCAGTCGGCCATTTGTGAAACGAGATGACCTATCGTTCAACGGTGGAACGACATCCCCGAGTACTGTAGCAGCGAGTATTGTAGCAGTAACAGTACTCATATCTTCGATTTTTTTTCTTCTTCCAAATCATCTCGTGCATTAAATCTTAGTAGAAAAAACCACTCAAATTTATAGCAATTCGAAACCCGGCGTACGGATTTGAAATCCGATCGCACCCGTGGATACATGGGCCTGTAAATGATCCATTTTTCTACTAAGATTTAATGCACGAGATGATTTGGAAGAAGAAAAAAAAATCAAAGATATGAGTACTGTTACTGCTACAGTACTCGCTGCTACAGTACTCGGGGATGTCGTTCCACCGTTGAAGGATAGGTGCTGTCGTTTCACGAATGGCCGACTGGCCCCCTGTCGTCTAATGGTTGGACGACAAGCCTCCTGTCGTCCAACCGTTAGACGACAGGGTGGTAGTTTTGTGATTTTTTCAAATAAACCTATAAATTCTAAATAAAAAAATTTAAAAATAATATTTATAAAAAAAGTCCAACACAAACACGTAATAATTAACCTAACTAAATAACAACATTATGCATGTCTCATAATTATTAATTAGGTCGACCTAACTTAACCTTATTTTTTTCGGACGTCTAATCGATTCTACTTATTCTATTCAACGAGACCTAACTAAACTATAAATTTAAACTTATTCAAAACATCGTAATTAAATATCTACATAGCCCTAATAATCTTACTAACTTTTTTATACATACATAACCATACTAATTATAGTAAATAAGTACAAAACATCATAATTAAACTATGATAACAAGTACAATCATAATAATTTATATTTACATACACACACCGGCAATGAGCATAATAATCGTACTAATGATTATACTAAATGTGTTTTAAGAATTAACCGTGGATTCTACTTATTCTATTCGACGAGACCTAACTAAACTATAAATTTAAACTTATTCAAAACATCGTAATTAAAAATCTACATAGCCTTAATAATCTTAGTAACTTTTTTATTCGTACATAACCATACTAATTATACTAAACAAGTATGAAACATCATAATTAAACTATGATAACAAACACAATCATAATAATTTATATTTACGTACAGACACCGGCAATGAGCATAATAATCATACTAATAATTATACTAAATATGTTTTAAAAATTAACCGTGGATTTAGCGAGCTCACCTCCTCTTCTTTCCCGCGGGCACACCTCCTCTCCCTTCTTCCTTTCTTCCTTTATAAGACACCGGCAATGAGCATAATAATCATACTAATAATTATACTAAATGTGTTTTAAAAATTAACTGTGGATTTAGCGAGCTCACCTCCTCTTCTTTCCCGCGGGCACACCTCCTCTCCCTTCTTCCTTTCTTCCTTTAAAAGACACCAGCAATGAGCATAATAATCATACTAATAATTATACTAAATGTGTTTTAAAAATAGCTCACCTCCTCTTCTTTCCCGCGGGCACACCTCCTCTCCCTTCTTCCTTTCTTCCTCTTCTTCCTCCCCCTTTCTTCTTTTCTTCCTCTTCTTCCTCCCTTTCTTCCTCTTCTCCTCTTCTTCCTCTCCTCTTCTTCCTCCCTTTCTTCCTCTTCTTCCTCTGTTCTTCCTCCCTTTCTTCCTCTTCTCCTCTTTCTCTTTTCTCTGTGTACTGCGGGATGGGTTCGAATGCTGCGGGAGGGGAATAAATCGGCACCCGAGGCGCTGGAATCACGGCCGCAGGCGCTGGAGTCACGGGCGCATCGGGTGGGGCTCTGTCGGTCCACAGTTGGACGACTGGGCTCCAGTCGGTCCACCGTAGGACGACTGGGAGCCTGTCGTCCAACCGTCGGACGACAGGCCCCCCAGGGGGTCCCGCCGCATCAGATCAAGTCGCTGCCGCATCAATCGCATCAAATCAAGTCAAATCGAGTCGCTGTTGACCCTTTCGGCGCCCAATCGGTCTCCGGTGGGCCGATACCGACCTGTCGGTCGACCGTTGGCCGACAGGCCTCCAGTCGGTCGACGGTCGGCCGACAGGGGCATATTTTTGCAATTTCCGGTACCAGACATATAGACCTCGAATATTTTATTTTAAACTCCTAATCGACCCCGTCGTGAAAGTACTGGGGCGGCTTTTGCTTGGACGACATCTCAGTTCTTCACACCAGCGCCGCTGACTTGCCGCATCTCATGCGCCACCGCTCCTTTCCTCGACAGGCACCATGGCCGCTCCTCTTCACGGCTGTTGGAGGCACGCTACTCCACTTTTCAACCTCCGACGACACGCCGCTACTCTTGTCCACCTCATCTCCACAGCAATGTGGGACCTTCTACCATCAACCCTAAGAACCATGCTGCTGTTTGAAGTAGTAGTACTAGTTCCAGTGTCCTTCGAGTTCTTTTTTTGGCTGCAGATTAATGAATTTTTGATGAATATTTACGAAGCAATGAATAAACCAGGTTGAATTGTATGGCAAAAGAGCATGGTTTCAGTTCATATATTTTAATTGTTCAGTGCAGATGGGCAAACATCGGGAGAAGATGAAGCATTCACGAATTTGTGAATATGTCTTATAGAGTGTGTAGTTTGTATGACCCTGAACGATAATGAGCGAATGTTGAAATGCATCAATTCATACTCCTATTTGGTTCTGATGAAAATGAGGTGTTTCACATGATGCATAATTTATTTCAGTCTTGAATAAAATCAGCTAATGTTGTTCTCAAGTGACCTGACGATGTTTTGTTTGACATTTCTAGGACTGCCTTTTTCTCTCAAAAGCTGAACACGTGAAAAATAATGCACAAGTTAACTGTAGTGTACTGATACTATCCATTTGCTACTATTGTAATATGTAAGGGTGTATTTGGTTCAAGGGATGAATTCTGGATATTCATTTTTTGGAGCTCATCTAGGTGTTTGGTTTGAGGAATTGTAGGGATAGACTTATCCCAAAAAAGAGAATATTTCATGTAGATACTGGATAAGCTCACCGGCCAAAATGACCGGATCGAGCCGCCCGCATCTGTCTCCTCGCATCCTCTCCCCAATTTCTCACCCCAACTTCTCACCCCGCCCCCTCTGTCTCCTCTCTCCCCGTCGTCTGCCGCCCCGCCCTCCGTCGTCCACTGCCCCTTCTCGCTCTCCCACCTCGCTCGTCCGCCGCCCCTCCCGCCGCCGGCGCCGCCTGGCTTCGACGACTGCCCTCCGTCCATCCGCGTTGCCTCGCCTCCCCGCGGATCCACGCGCGTCATCCGCCCTTTCTCGTCCTCGCCGCCTCCTCACTTCCCCCAGGCGCTCGCTGATCGGTGAGCAGCATCGTCGCCATGGGATTCATGGGAGGCCCCACCTGCGCCCTCACCGCCGCCACCAGGGAGCCGTTGGCGTCGGCGCCCCTCGGTAGGCGCCGTCGCCGCCATCCTTGTACCCCGGGGAGCTTCTTGATGGTGCCCTAGGGTTCTCGTGGCTATGGCGTGGGAAGCTTTAGAGGGAGGGGAGGCGGGGAGGAGGAGGCAACCACGGAGCGCGTGGGCAGCCGGTCCAGGAGAGCCCTTGCTCGCTGCCGTCGATGCGCACGCCACGGTCGTCAAGCTCGAGGGCATTGCCGAGGAGCTCACGGCCACAGAGGGCGGCAGGCACGCAGCCGTGCTGGCGCTGTTCATCGGTGGTGCGCCGGTGGGAGGCCTCGAGATGTTCCGGCGGTTCTTGCGGCGATTCTTTTTGGGTTCGATTCTAGATTGACCAAGCTTGTGAAAAATTAGCACAATTAGCTTGTTTTTGTATATTCCTTGTGTCATGTTAATTAGTGAAAATTAGCACATTTCGATGTCTACGTAATTCATTGATGTATGTTGGTTATTTGTTGATGTCTTGCTGAAATTTATCGAAATTGGAGAGATGTAATACTAAAATTGATAGAAAATGCACGGATGTATGGTTTGGACATTTTTTCATAAAACATAGCTATCCAACATACATTATATATATCCTTCCAACTAAACAAAAATTTGGCTCATCTCGTCCTATTCCCATCTCTCTAACCAAACAAAAAACTGAATCATCCCACTCATCCAACCAAACAAGAAATTGGCTCATCCCATCCCTAAAAAACTGGATGGCTATATCCTATCCAACCTCGTCCTTCAACCAAACACACCCTAATAGAATAAACGTATGATTTCTGAAAGTAACAGTAACAGGTAGTGGCAGCAGCTCTTGGCATGAGTTAATACATTATGTTACTAAAGCTTCTTGCAACGAGCCATTGTCCAGCTACTCTTGCATTGGTCTTCCAATGAACCTGGTACTGTTACGTCTTGCATTACCAGTGATACAGTTCACAAGTGAGAAAGGAAGTGAAGCAAGAGATTCGACAAAAGCTATTCCACATTGAACCTGATCAATTTGCCATTCAAAATTAGAATTGTCCAAACAACAGCTGCTACAACATGTCAGCTCATTCATCATACAGACCATAAGAACAAACATAACAGTAAGAGTACATTGACAAAGAATACTACTATGGAATCACATTCATTTTCTCGCGATGCTTGTTCATCTACGACACACCTTGGTCGCTGACACAATGCTTCACATATCTTTTGTATTCTTCGAACCTTGCCATCTAGTTAAATTACAGCATCGGATTGAAAGATCAAATAACATTACAAGTCAGAGTACATGTAAAAAGAACAAAATCGATCAATTGTTGTGAGCTTCAGCTTCAGCCTGAGCCTTTTCAATTTGAGCACCTCTGTTCGCCGTGTCGCTCCTCCAAGTCCTTGTCCGAGGCTTCAAGTTTACCCCACTCCTCGGTCTGTTGCTTCCCTACCACACCGGATTCTTTTCCTCAATTAGTAGATCTTCTCAAAACTGAAACAGAAACAAATGCAAACAGATATATCATTATGACACAATTCGAAGTTGTTCATTCAGAGCCCTTACAAGAGTTACATGTTCCCATACAAAATGTTACAGATATATAATCAGAAGAATTCACCATTGACAGTTCTACAACGCTACAAGAACGATTTCAAAATTATATGCGAATCCCAGGAACAGAAATATACTAATATTTTGGCTAATTAAACAAGATAATGAAGAAAAGAGATGAACAAATATTTAGGGACATTCTGTTTCATCGAGAGAAATATAATAGTCGCAGCAAAAGGCAAAAAAAGAAACACTATCATTTTGGGCACTTCAAGGATATAAAAGGTGGGAAAGTACCTCATGGCACACATCTTTCTGATTGCTTGCCTGGAATACAATACAGGAAGGACCAGAGAAAATGGTGAGAAGGCTGAAGGTCGACAAACATTGCCCCCACATATTTCACATTTAAACTGGAGAAAAGATGGTATTTGGTAACTAAAGTATTGTTTTTTTTAGATAATGGAAGAGAGAACTCCCCGGGCCTCTGCACCCTAAGTGCACACAGCCAAAAGCATTGTTTTTTTAAGTGGGCATTCAGAGAACATCAAAGAAGCACTGTTAAAAGTCTGCATTGCATTATTCATAGTGTAAAATAGGAGCCTTTAGCATGATTAAAATGACAGCTGCAAGCCGGCAGACGCGACACACTGCAACTAAACAGAAGCATAAACAGAAACTACCAAATAGTAAAGCATCTGATAATAATGTAAAAACCAGTTCCAAGTACATAGCAGACTCCAAACTAATTAAACTGTTGGTCTTTGTCTCTCACAACTAGGCAACAAGCAGTCCAGCCGAAGTTCAGACCAATAAAATGTTTGGATTAATTTCCTCCTGCACAGATTCCTTGCAAGATTTATGGGGGTGCCAGAAGAGGAAGAGCTGAAGTACACAACGGATAATATCAGTTACAACTTCAGTAATTACTCAGCATGGCATAATGGTAGGTACGCAGTTTTTCTTTCTAATGCTCTTTCCACAGTCAATTTGTGGGAACTGAGAACTTAAGCTCCTCCCTATGCCTGTACTCAAAGATGCACAACTCTACTGGTCAGCTGGAGTGACTTTTGATCTATAGAAACTTGAGTGTATATCATGTAAAACAGTGAATGGGAACTTGATGACTTAGTTTCTTATGTTTCGGACTGAATATTGGTACCCTTCAGATACTTTCTCTCCTTAATTGGTGTGACATGTTTTGAGTACATTGTAATATTGTATTATCTCGGTCTCTTAGTTGTATCCATCTGTAGTATTATGTTTACTCACTGGTTTATTAATTATTTTTTATGATATGTTGTGCTATATGCTGCAATGTCTTACTCAGTGTATTGCAGTATACTTCTCTCCAATATGCTAATCCAACAGAGCAAGGTTTTGAGCGAAAGCAGAAGATTTTTTCAGAGGAGTTTGATCTTGTAACTAAAGTACCTTTTACAGACCCAAGTGACCAAAGCCGATGGTTGTATCATCTCTGGCTTTTACCTCAGATATCTTGTCCAGAGAACCCACAGCTGATTTCTTCATGGCCTTGTAACGGTGCAAAGCTCAGTTTATGTTCGGTCAGGGAAAAAGATGACTAGAACACAGTGTCTTCCTCGCGATCCCTTTGCTGTTACTCACTGAATGAACGGATTATACCCGTTGTTCTCTATTTCAATGAGCCTGTCAAAGGATTAAATCCATCAAGTGTGAATTTGAATTCTGATTTGGTGATTGGTAAGAATATTCAAAGGAGGCCCTTCTCAATAACAGACTCTGGACATTCTAATTGTTGGGCCACATATCTTGAAATTTCAAATGAAGAATGTAGCAGTTCACAGCAATTTTCTGTTGAAGTAAGCATACCCTGCTCAGATGACATTATCTCTAGAAGTGGCTCTCTCTTTCATGGCAAGTTCGCCAAGTTGACATTAGCACGGTTATTGCTTGCTTGCGCTGCAATAAGTCCAGTGGAAGTTCTCTCATTGAAAGGAAGGGATACTGTGAAGAGGCACTAGGGCTCTTCAGTGACATGATTTGTATGGATCCATCTCATAAAAGGTATTATGAGGATGAGCATGTTAAAATTATGCAACTTGATCTATTGCACAGCCCCAATAAGTATATACAGTACAAGTGTCTTGGAACACAAGGCAAGAGGAAGAGTCCTAATCCAATATAAATACAAGGTAAATATGGAATATATCTCTAACACCTCTCCCCTCCCCAAACTCATGGTGGATCAACAACACTGAGTTTGGAGATAGAAACGATATTGTGTTCGAGTCTATGCCTTCGTGAAGAAATTAGCCACCTGATCATGCACACCGCATGAAGGAAGCATCAACACAAATATGCTCACGCCAGACAGCAGAGCTCTGAGCGTAGAAAGCATCAATGGTGGCATCATCCTGCTGAAGAGAGTGCTCCTGACGAACCACGGACAAGTACAGGGCATTGCTAGAGGGCTCGTAACTCTGACAAAGGTGAGTCCACATCTGGAATGCCAAAGAGAGTCCCACAACCTCAGAAGAGAATTGAGGCTGGATGCTAACGATAAGAACGACGGCAACACGGGCATCATCAACAAACCACTAAGTGTAGACAGTCAGCTGATCCTGGTGTGAATCCAGAGCCGCCTAATAAATGGAGGCAGCAGCATCATCAGCAAGACGAGCAGCATCAACAGTAGCTTTGTCCGCAGACGAAGACAGTGAGATGGACGTAGGTTCCATCGTAGGAGAAGGCCAAAGCGGACAGGGGACATCGCCGGAGAGAACGCGCCCATAGATGAAGACCGCGCATGTGGGAGACGAAATCGGTGTAATTAACACCATCAAAAATCACCGGGCAGTGAAGAAGAGAAATGGTGGATGACGACATAGTTTTTTTTTGCTTTTTTTTTGCCTTAAAAGCATAATTGGTATGTTAACAGAGCACTTGCTCTGTTCTGTGCATTGGCCTCACGGGAGGTGACAGAGGGCGGGGAGTTGCAGGCGGTCGACGACTGGAGGGTGCCAGCGGACGGTGGCCGGAGGTCATCGGCGACAGGTAGAGGAGGCACCTGTCGGCGGGCCACGGGAGAGGCGAGCTCAGGCGGGCGGTCGGTAGGGGAGGCCGGCTAGGCTGGCGATCGCTGGAGCTCGGGCGGGCGGTAGGTGAGGCCAGCGGGGCCGGCGAGTGGGCAGGCGGCTGCCTGAGCTGCAGGCGGCCAGGTCGAGACGGAGGAGGGGCGTTGATGGCGATGGGCGTCAGTGGCGTTGATGACCGATGATGGCGACGACCAGCGACGGCTGTAGCAAAAGGCAGATGGGTGGGCGGAAGCAGAGGAGAGATGAGCGTGAGTTGCAGCACGCGAAGATCGATAGGAAGAAGATGAAAAAAAACAAGGACCATGATATCATGTTAAGATTATGCAACTTGATTTATTGCACAACTTCAATAGGGATATATATAGTACAAGTGTCTTGGAATACAAAACAAGAAGAAGAGTTCTAATCCAATACAAATACACGGTAAATATGAGATATATCTCTAACAGAGCGGAGCTTAGTCCTAATGGATCAGCTAACATGATGAATGTTTGACCAAAATTTGCATAATAGAATATTTAAAATATTTAGTATTGCCCATCTTACCTGGTTGTTACGGAAAAAAAGAGCTTTTAGTATTTGTGGACCACATACCTAGAAACATGTATTAACATCACCATTTTGTCATTTTAAATTTATTATAGCACTGGGGATGTTTACAAGAAATGTTTTCTATTCCACGTGTAGCTAATACCTATCCTTGTTCCCACTCATATTAATGAGGCGCTAAGGTGAAATAACTACATGTTTCACTTTTATATGTTAGTTCATTAGGAAGTATGATAGCATCACTTTTGGTGTTGTAACTTTGTTGTTCTAAGCCAATTAATCAATGTATAGGCTAATCATCTGCATGCTCCTTGAAACAATCTAGTAATCCAGGTCTACTAAGTCGGACTTTGACCTCTCGATACTCTGGGCTTTGCAAATTTTATGCAAGAGATGCTTTCTTTTATCATCATTTAATGGATCTATATATTTTAGCATAGAATGGGCTGCTATCTAACTTGTCCTTTTCTTGTAGTTGACATGCAACATGGGGACTTTCATGAAGTACTGTTCAGTCCAAGATCAATCAAATTTATCTCCGTTGAACCATGTGCAACTTTGCAGATTGTCATTAACACGCATTGGATTTCCTGAACTGTTGCTGTGGGTTCAAGTGCTGGACCTAAGCCATAACAGTCTCAGATCAGTTGAAGGTTAGATCTTTTTCAGATCTTATAACTCGTGTGTCTCTTCAGAAGGATTTTGATAGTTTGCGGTGCAATGGGAGTACAGAACCTGCAAAAACCTTCTCAAATGCAATTGATACTCGCATTAAATAATTGCTATCTTCAATGATAAATTGCTCAAGCCCTACGCTAATACCTGTCAAATGGTGCAACTGCTACAAGAAACTAAATTCTCGGTCTTTTCAGGTTTGGAGGCCTTGCAGCAGCTTGTGTGCCTCAACGTCAGAAATAACCAAAGTAGTTTCACATCGCTTGAACCCTTAACAAAGGTAATTTCTCTGAAAGTACTGGATTTATCTTTTAGTGAGATTGGAGCTCACTCAATCGACATGACACGGTATATCTACTCATCTCCGTTTTCACACAAAGTCGAACCATGTGAAGCCTTTGAAGAGTGCCGAAAGAAAGACGTCAACGTCGAGGAGTTCCGGGATGCCATACTGTTCTTCAAATCTGTGAATTTGGCACGGCTTGGCATAAAAGGAAATGCAGTTGCCAACAAAGAAAACTTCAGAACTGTTGTGATGACACACTGTCCTCCTCTGAAACGGCTTGACGGCGCATGTTTTCATTAGCTGAATTGTTTTCATCAGAGCATAGAAACTTGGATAGGACGTCAAAGTAGACGCTGTACACTAATTTTTTTCAACCAGTCATTGATTTGCTGCATGTGTATTCTACAGAGCCACCAAACAGTTCATTTTTCCCGTGAACATGTGCGATATAAATTTGAGCACTTTTTATTCAGGATAAAATCCTTCGGTATGGCACTGTAAAGTTTTGTAAACCCACCTTGTATGGCAGATTAAAAAGGTCAAATCATAAACTCAAATGACGTATGGTGGTTTCTAATGGAGCTAGAACAAGTGCAACTCAGGGTTCCTTGGTTAAGATACTGCATTATGGAAAAGGTATATTGGGTAGCTGAAAAGGATTAGAGTCGCAAATTCAAGACACACACACACACACAAAGAAAAAGAAAAACGTTAAACTATTTTTCTCTATCTGCACTGTGCAATCCTAGGTAGGGTTAATTTCGATTGATGATTAAATGAAAATTACGTTACGAACATGTATAGCATCAGTTACAATCCCTCACCAAATTTAATGAACAAAATCTTATAGATTGAAGAGCTCACAACCAGTGACACTGATAGAAGATTTAAGCAGTAGCAGTACAACACTGTTTTGTTCTATGGAACTGAAATATGACTACCAGCTTCCCTAAAAGATTCCAGCTAAAATAACAAAACTATGCAGGGAATCTCCAATATGACAGAATTGATTACACATTAAGTCGTAGTACGAAGGTTTCCAGGCATAGATTCATCTAAGCTATATAACTTGCGAAAGCGGGGAAAGAATACAGAAGCAACATTCACTTGTCCAAGGACAGCAGAGACAACTTCTCTTCGATAAAGCAATCAACATGGCAGGATGACCGGCAAGCCGCTGGAATCAGGATGAGCCCGAGGCACCGCTGTTCTGTCGGAGGTGAAGAAGAATGGCGCGCGCTTCGGTACTCCACTGCATCCTGAAGGATTATGTTCCCTTCCTTGTCGATGCAGTGAAACAGCCCGAGGAAGTAGCGGCTGTCTTTCACCGCGATCAGCATCCTTCGGAAAAGGAGCTTCCGGAGTTCCGCAACATGCCGTGAGCTGTTGCTATTGGTATCCGCGGATGTAGTTGAGCTGTTGCGATAAGCATCCTCAGGGCTTAGAATAACTTGGCCATCAGCCGGTCCTTCCATTATGCCAAGGACAACCCCCTCTGGCCTCTGCTACAGATGAATTCCACTGTCAGCAGCAGGTAACAGAATTAGAAAACCAGCTATTGTAGTCTACACCAATGAGAAAATTATTTCAAGATATCTCGTTGGATCCATGGTGAATCCTCATCACAGCTACATTAATGCATTGCTTCATTGCTAATGCTAAGCGGGAGGTCCTACCAGATTCAGCATAACCATCCTGCAGTGGCTGAAAACTAAACGGATACTAACACACAGAGGCATAACATATGGGATCGAATCGAATTGATTAACCCTATGAAATTGAATCGAAACAAATAGATTAACCCTAATTCAGTATTATTGGAACCCGATCTAGCATTTAACAGATCAACAAACGAATCAAGGAAAAAGGGCACTGCGCTCATCCTATTCCAGATAGATGCATAAAGGAAGAAGAAGCATATACAACAGGCATATCTAAAGCCAGTCAAAATGATGACAGCATTTTCTCTATTAGTTGTCTAATAAACGTACTTGTCACTCGATTGCCTCTGAGTTGAGCTGCAGGTGCAGTATGGGTAGAAAAGCCATTGCTTCGTCGTCAATCGCGAGAGTCTCTTTGTCAGCCGTGAAGCACTTAGTTGCGAACTTGACACTACCAAACAGACATTAGTTAGAGCAAGAAGAAAGAATGTTGGTGAGGACAATGATAAGAAGAGGAGATGGCGGTAGATAATAGTACATGTGCCTTGTGCTGGTGACCTTGATATGGAGCGCTTGCACCTGCGCAACCACCTCATCTCCGACGTACACCGGTGCCGCAAACTTGAGGGACTGGCTCGCATACACAGCTCCAGGCTGCATTGCACAAGGCCGTCAGGGACAGATCTAATCGTCGTGCCCACTTGTTGTTCGGTGAAATAACTGAGAGAGAGAGAGAGGGGGGGATAGAGAGCATATGAAGTGGGAGGCAATGAGGGCGGGGAAGAGGGAGGCGACAAGCATGCCGTGCACCACGCGCCCGCGCTCGAATCTGCTGGTCCCACGGGCAAAGGCGTCATCGAGGTGGACGGGGTTTGCGATCGCCGCTCACCCTTGCGTACGCCGCCACGTCCCCCTCTGTGAAGCGCTGCCGATGCGAGTGTAGCTCATGACCCACCTTGAGCGTCGGCCCGGTGGCGGTGGTCGTTGTCAACGTCGCCACCGTGTGGATGAGGCGCACGAGGCGCATCCCAGCGGCCGAGCTGGCTGACCCCTTCCTTCCTTCAAGTATACCACACAAGCTTAGTTTAGTTTTGATTGAGCGAGCGGCTCAAGAAAGCTGGCTCCAGCATTACCCAAGCAACTGCCTTGCAGGCCCCACAAGCCTCCTCTTCCTCTTTCACACACACACACGTCAATTTTGGAACATTGGCCCACGTGTCACTGTCTGTTATCTCGAGCGAGAAATTGGTCCACAAATGCTAACGAAACCATTTCGGGTTTTTGTTGATGCTACTTTGCTCTCTGCCGCACAACTCTCCTTTCTCGTCTGAGGGATTAGTAAGGAGAAGAAGAAGAAGAAGACTACACGTATAAGTCGCAGCATACTCACGCTGTTTCCCATTTAATTTTATTTGATTTCCCTTGCAACTCCCCATCACCATCATCAACTCAATTCAATTCAATTCACCCATCAAATTCCAATTCTTGATCCCTCTCTCTTATTCTCCGCTCAACCCGCCCGATTCCACCCTAATTTCAATTATTCGGTTTGCCTAAATGATGAGAGTGCAATCTAGAACAATCTGCGTCTCTTACAATACTATCAAGATGTTTGGTTCAACTTTGTTAATGCAAATGTAGATGGAATCTATTAACAGGGCGTATCGGTATTGGAATGGATAACTACCTATCTAGTTTGGTTCACTCGGTCATATATACACTGCACATAAAGGCATGACTAATTTAGACTGCGTACATACAAATTGAATGGAAACGTGAAAAACAAGGGGAAAAAACCACCTCGGATGGCTCGGTGTTGTTGGCCGGCGTTGGGGCGGAGATAGCCATCGGGGAGGGCCGGATGGGGGAGGAGGCGGTGGTGACCAGCTAGGGGAGGGAGGGAGCCCGCGGGGAGGGCGGCGCCGCCGGCGCCGGAACCCTAGCGCGCGGGTCAGCCGCGGGGAGGAGACGGAGCGGGGATGGGGAGGAAAAATCTGAGGTATTTTTATGTTTATACCGAGTGGCATTTTTGTAAATACTGTAAATATGAAGACAATTTCGGTAGAGGGCAGAGGGAGAGGCCAAGAAGCTTGGTGACGCTTCCTACTAGCAACATGAAATATGAGGGGCATACAAATTAAATCTAACCTTTAAAATTCCTTTAAGGTGCATAGATCATAACCTGTCTAACCCATGCTTACCAAACAATCAAGAAAACATCATCATATTAACATGCTCACTCAATTAAAGATGAATCAACTCGGTAAAGATGAACAAAAAAATCTAACCCTAACCTTAATAGAGATTCCGATGAAGGGGTAGTTAGTGATTGGAGGAGGACGGCTGTAGGGAGATCTCGAGGAGGGCTGAGGGCAGAGGAAGAGGACGGTTGGAGAACGAACCCTAATTGCTACTCGTGTGGCGCTGTGGAGGATCGATGGCCAGCCTTGCTCCCCGCATAGCATGGCTGCTCGTAACGAAAAGGAGGTCGAGGGGGAGGTCACAGAAAGGAGCGATTTCTGATGCTGCTCGCTAAAGGAGGAGGCGGCGAAGGAAATCAGGGGCCGAAGGGATCAGAGGCCGGCGCTACTTCCTGGGTGGCATAGTTGCTCGTAATGAAAAGAACATCGAGTGGGAGGTCGAAAGATGGCGCGAGATCCGGCTCTACTGCTCACCGGAGGAGGTGGCGGCAGAAGAGACCAGAGGGCGGAGGGGACCATGGGAGGAGGGGTTTGGAGGGGGGGAACATGGCTTGGTAACGCAATATACTTATAGTAGAGGATATAATGAAGGACTGTGAATAAAAATGAGATTTGTTTAGGGTCTGTTGTCATCAAACGTCAGCAACGACTTGAGATGCCACTGTAATCTGGTACGGGCTGAAACCTATGAACCAAACACCTTCTATACTCTTCTCGACGATAAAGAATTGCAACATGATGTTGTTTTGCTTGCCTTTCTATGCACAGATTTGCTTCTCATCAATCAAAGCGGCGGCCATGGTGGTGCCCTCTACGGGGATCTATTTCACTACAAAAAAAGCAGTAAAATTCAAGACGTAGCTGTTCTAGATCAGATAGATTTGAAGCCCTCTACGGGGATGGATTGAAGCGTCCATTTCCTAGTATCTCGACTCTTCTTGCGTAAATGCAGGTGCAGCTCCAGCTTCTGAAGAAGCAGAGAGCAGGGATCCATTTAGTTCATGTTCAAGCCCTGAAGATAATGCACATGATGGCCAAGGGTGCTCAATAGAGCTTGTAGAGGATATCTCTGCACTAGATGGTGAAGTCGGGAATGGTGAAGTCGGGAAAAGATTGAACGACATGGTTCCTGTTCCTGTAAGTACTCATTTTCTCGTAATCCAACATATATCAACTATTACAGCATAATTGGAATATGAAACTGTGAGGTGCATTTAACTGGAATGGGCATCAAAACAAGCAGCAGGCTTCCGGTGGCCATTTTAATATTTACTTCAGAATGGACATATTTAAGATTGATTCACTGCCTGGAGCAGTCAAATAGATCATTTTTCGGTTTGTAGGCATTACGTTCAGGTTGGTCTATTAGATATTCCATCACGATAAATAAAATCAGACTAAGAATTTCCCGGGACGAATTAAACTAGAATAGCTTGATCTAGATACAAAGTGTAAGAAAAGAAAACTAAAAACACTTCCAGAAATCAACATATTGGACGTCCCGCACCGCAGCGGAGGGGCGAAGGTACGGTGGCGGATACGTGGAGGTACGACCGGCGGCTAGTGATTTCTGACACTACGTGATTCGTACAAATCGCGTAGAAATTTTGCAAAAGTTTCGTGGAAGGAGTTTAATTCCCGCATGAATTTGGACAATTCACGCTACTCGAGAGATATGCCTGATTGGGCCCAGACACAAGGTTCACACAAATCAGGCCCAAACCAGCGTCAAATGAGTTCGAGCCCACCCACTAAATGGCAAACCCACCACCACCACCATTCCCCCACCACCGCTTCCCCCGATGCCGTCTTCGACGATCCGGAGCATCTCCATCACAGTATCTGACAACGACGGCGCCGCGGCGCCGGCGCCGGCGCCCCGTCGGGCTCGCGCCGGGAGACGGAAGGCGGCGCGTAGCCTGGTGCAGCGGGCGGTGCGGCTAGCGGCGCGGTGGTGGCCCGTCCTACTGCTCCTTCCGGCCGTCGCGCTGCTCCTCTTCGAGGCCTCGCGGCTCCGCGCCTCCCCCGGCCCCGCCCCGCCCGTGTCCAGCCTGGGCCGCCTCGACCCCACCACGCGCCTCGTCCGTGGCGTGCGCGAGCGTGAGGCCCCTACCCTGTTTCGATCTAGACCGTAGGCTGTCCCCTAATTCCCAGCGCTCTTGTCGATGGTAAATTGATAGCGCGGGTGTTGTACTGCATAATGTGCTGAGCCAATGGTGGCGGTCTTGACTCTTGACTACTGTTGTCATGCAATTCATTAGTTGATATCATGGTAATTGATGATTTGGACTCAACAGATCTTGCACATTGGGAAATTGACCTACATTAGGTGTAATAGGATTATGAGTTGTTATTAGTTTCTTACACACCAAATGTTTGGAACTTGATTAGTCAAATGGCATGTGCAAGTGAAGCTGTTCTAACAAATCACAGAGCTCATATCATTCCAAATTTGTTTTGCTCACTGACTATTAGCTTAATATTCTTTTCGCTTTAGTAATCTTCTCCTGGTCTAGCAACTTTGTAAATTTGACTTTGTCAATACAATTGAAACTAAGTAATTGCATGATTAGTTTTTGTATTCTTGATATTGGCAGCTTGCTTGAAGTTCCTTAGTCCGAGGAGTATAGAAAATCTGGTATTTCGTGAAGGCTCAGGACTTAATGCTGTGGTCAAGAGGATCATATACAAATCCGATGACGATGACTATGACTCATATCACTCTGAGGCAAACTCCACGTATTTACTGCAGCATGCAGAAGCTACCAGGTTCAATTTGTTTACTGGATTCCAGACACTCCCTGAAAGAGAAGAGAGCTTCAAGGTTCTAATGCAAACTAACATGTACTACTTTACCATAACAAAACTATGCCGTTGTAGACCTGGTTAATGTATTTTCCCTACTTCTCCAGGTGAATGAGACTGTTAATGTGCACTGTGGTTTCTACAGTGACAATGGTGGTTTCAAAATTTCTGATGATGACCTCAGATACATGAGAGCTTGTAAAGTTGTTGTGTCTACCTGTGCATTCGGTGGTGGGGATGATCTATATCAACCTATTGGAATGGTTAATTCTTCTATTGGAAAGGTATTTGAGCATTCAAGGTCTTCAGAAATGCAACCTCTATCTAAACCATCACATTTGATGACACTGAATTTGGAATGGATGGACTTATGGTAAATCAGGTCTGCTATGTGGCTTTCTGGGATGAGGTCACATTATCAACTCAGGAAGCTGAAGGAAAAGTACTGGTGACAATGGGATGATAGGAAGGTGGCGTATCATTGTTGTCAAGAGTCTCCCATTTGTGGATCAACGGTTAAATGGAAAGATACCAAAGGTAAAATCTAAAGATGTCATAATCTATCAATTGTGCCAACTTCCATATTCTTAAAAGCTAACAACATATGGGGTCTGACCTTCTAAAGTTTAGTCTATTTCTTTAAAGCATTTTTTGCTATTTGTGTTGTTCAGTGATAATAACTATCAATTATGTCTCCTGATAAAGGAAAATGACAGAGAAGTTAAATCTGTTGCTTTTTTCACAACAATTTCCTTTGCCTTACTTTTATATGTAGGATTGCATAACTATGCACATTTCTGGTAGTAAAATGCATAGAATGATTTTTGCAGATGTTGACTCATCGACTTTTCCCAGAAGCAAGGTACTCTATATGGGTGGACTCTAAATACCAATTCCGAAGAGACCCAATAGGAGTGCTTGAAGCACTTCTTTGGAGGACAAACTCTACCTTTGCTATTTCTGAACATGGAGCGCGGAGTAACATTTATGGTGAGGGGAAAGCTATTGTTCAAAAGCACAAGGCTACTCCTGAAGAAGTAGAGGTTCAGTTAACTCAGTATCGCCGAGATGGGATGCCAGATGGACAAAGACTACATGGATTAAAAGGTCAGTGTTTAGTTTTGTCTAATGGAAATAAATTTTGCCTTCCACGTTGGGAATCTTTTCTCCAAGTTCCATAGTTGCTGTGCAAAGCATGGTTGGTATGATCAAGTTTTTTCTTTTTTTTTCAGCTTTAGCTGAAGCCTCCATCATTGTGAGGGAGCTGATCCCAGTGACGAACCATTTCATGTGTGATTGGTTCAATGAAGCTGTTCGCTTCACTTCTCGGGACCAACTCAGTTTTCCATATGTTCTATGGCGTCTAAACGTGCCAGGAATCAACATGTTTCCTGTATGCACTCGGAGGGATCTTGTGAACAGTTTGGGCCACACAAGGAAAGTAAAACCTCTTCTCACACGGATGAATTCAGATTCTTCCGCCACATGATCGCTTTCTCGTTCATTTGCTGATAGTCAACTAACCGTTGATTTACATGTGGTTCTAGTCTTCACTTTGTCTTGATCCACAATTTTGTTGTAAATTATTCTTTTGATTCTTCCTCTAGAAACATCATGACTTGGTTGTACACGGACTTGCACCTGATACACGCTAAGCGGTTTCTTCTCTGTATGTCAATGTTACCTGTAAAAATCTCGTTTACTTGGGTGGAGAAACAGTATTCCGCTTTCATTTTTGCCGAGTATGAGTGTTACGTGCAAATACTACCGGGTGGAAATGCCTTTAATCATCTTTATTTTTAGAAATTCACGTTGGTATATATTATTATTTATTAGCAAAAACATGAAATTATCGCTGATTGTGTCGGTTGTGCATGATATTAGATCATTACACATAATTAAGGTCAATCGTGTGCCAGTTGGTTGTTTTTTGTATATGTGTTGGCAAGTTGTTATATGTGATATATTAATGTATGAATTCTAGCTGGTTGTTCGTTTGTACATGATATTAGATCGGTATGTGGAATTAGTCGAGCTTATTATATCTAAAAGTATGTAAGCATATCGAGTCGGATGCTCGGTCGTTTGTACTTAGATGAATGATTGTTTGTACATGATATTAGATCACTTGGAATTAAAATGTATATATTATATTAGAACAATATGCGAGGTTAAAGTTCAAATCACCATGTTGAGTATAAAATTATGAATACCTATCGGCTGTGGGCAATTGATAAATAAGATACATCTGATCAATGGTGGGTAATATTAAGTTACATTTATGAAGATCTATTGGTTGTGGTTCATTAATAGTAATAATAATAGTTTACCATATCAATGGTCGGATGATATTTAGGTACAATTATGAAGTAATCTAAAACCATGATGTTGCCTAGGTGCGTGATGTCTCTATGAGTACATATTCAAGGCAATACATATTATAATGTATATTGCATGTGCGTGGTTGCTAGTATTCTAAAAGTATAATACAATAAAAAAGAGACTAGAGATTCTCATAAAAAGGTAAAATATTCGGTCGTTAATCTGGTGGACCGTTTTATTATTAGTGGACCACAATCGATATATCATCATAACTTCATATCACAACTGATAGACCATCGTAATTACATCTAACAGATCATGGTCGAAATATCATCATAACTATACCTAGAAAGATCATGGCCGATAGATCATCATAACTATACCTAGATAGATCACAGCCGATAGATCATCATTATTGTACCTAAAATATATCACAACCAATAGATCTTCATAATTGTACGTAAATATTATCTGGCATTGTTTGGTTAAAAGGATTTAAGCTATCGAATAAAGGAGGATGAATAAGACATTATCAAGAACTAATACCAAAAGTAAATCATACACATATAATTATATAACTCTAAGTAAACTCTAGCATGCTAGTGATTGAAATGCCCGAGGAAGAAAGTGTGGAGAAGTGGAAAACAATCACACGGAAGACACGAAATTTGTTGCGGAAGCTCGAGCATTCGGTGATGCTCTACGTCTTCGTTGATGAAACTTGATCCTAGATCGAAGTCGGCATCGAAATGTGCTCTTCCCTCAAAGGGCTTGTCGATAATAGGCCATCCCTTCGCTTTTGGCAGCTCTTCATCTTTCGGTAGACGAGTTCTAAACGCTCACAAACTTTTGAGGCTATTCAAAAACTGCTTCAAGGCTCTCAAGTGACTTCGAGCTGTCTAGGATATGCCAATCTTCAAGACTAACAGGCTTCTATCAGTTCGGCTTGGAGATGAACTCATGCTTGATGCTCAAATATGGCTCAATCTCTCTCTCTCTCTCTCTCTCTCTCTCTCTCTCACAAAGATTTCCTCACAAGAATCACAATTTTGGCTTTAGGAGGTGTAAAGTAGCACTCAAGAGAGCAAATGAATGGATTAGCAAAGAGTTAGGCATGCAAAGAGGTTTGGGGTTATATATAGCCAACCCATAAAAAACTAGTCATCAATGCAAAATTAGCAAAATTCGGAGGTTCCAAAATGAACCTGGAGGTTTCGAAATTTCAGATCAACGACTAGATTATGTCTCCAGCAACAAATCTTGGAGACTCCAGCAAGAACCCAAATACTCTGACTTTTCAAAACAACGGCTATATTGCTTCTCTAGTAACGAATCTCGGAGACTGCAGCAAGAACTCGAAGACTTTGACTTTCGGAGCACAGCAAACAGGAGCAAGTGTCGGTGATTCCAATTTGGAACCCAAACCCTCCAGAAAATTGAATAGCCTTGAACAAGGTATAGTCAGTGTCAATTTCTGGAGTTTCTGACATTGCACTCAAAGCTTCTGAGGTTTCAAAGGTACTCAATAGTGAGGAGAGTACACGAACTCGGAGCTTCCAACATTGTCACACCCTGACTTTTTCCAAACTTGCCTACCAGCATATCATCGCATGTAGGACATTTTCAATAGTCATAGACACAATACACCGGAACCCACACATACGCACCATATACGTGCATAAACCCTAACGCAACACACACGCCGTATACGCCACCGCGTCGACGGCACCCTTCAACCAAGGGGCCAAAGTCAAGATAAATGAATTATCTCGAGTTTCCATATCTTCTCCGCCCCTTGCCGCACCCAGAACCCTAGTTCCAGCTTCTGATTTCCCCTCCGACCTATTTAACCCAGTTCTTCCCAAAACCCTAATCGCGAGATCCACCACTCCTCGGCCTTTCCAAAAAAACTCCGAAATAAATCGTGGGTCAACCTAACAATATCTCTAACTCAACTATAGCATAAAATAAGGATGTTCAGTTCAAAATAATTGCATATGAAATTTATAAACTCTAGGCCAAAAGGGAGTATTCAACTGCAACCAATAGAATTGAACTTCCAAAAATTTCCATAAAATTCTGCAGTGATCACTATAATCCCAGGAGTCTGTATATGCAGAAACACGGGCACGTTCCGTTCAAAAATCTAGAGTTAACCTTATTGAACACCTAGGGCAAAAGCTTTCCGTGCATAAAATAATAAATGATCTCCTACCAGAAATCTACCAACTGAGCCATGAAGACTCCCCTCAGCAGCCCCATCATACCAACTTCCATAAAAGCCCCCTGGCATCATATATCTTTTCTTCTATAGTTGAACTTCAAGCCTTGTCAAGCTTCAGCAATCAAGTCAGTTCACCTCAGAGTACTAAAACGGTGCCTAACTCCACTGGTCGGTTGGACTCGTGCACAGAACTCCCCTTGGCATGGTGGCATGTGTTTGACTTCGCCAAGGCATCGTGTGACGTCCCATGCCATCTCAGTGCGCGCCCTGGCTGGCATCGGCATGCCACGGTGTGCATGCACAGCTCCCTGTCACACCACCGTCGTTTCCCACCTCGCCTCACGCTGGTGACAACTCCGTCCAACCCTCTCCAGCACGTCACGGCTGTCCGGCCGTCCTTCTTCTCTCTATAGCCACAGCACCGCTCTAATCTTCTCCAGCGACGTCCCATCCTGACAGCTCACTCCGTCCCTTGCCTATAAAAAGGGCTGCCGAGCTCTTCTCCACCCAAGCCTTGCCAGCTCCCTCTGGAACTTCTAGCTCAAGCCAAACCTCGCCTCCAGCTCAATCGGTCCCGCCTCCGCCGCCTCGGACTTGGCCGAAATCCCAACCAAGTCCTTAACCTCACCAAGCTATACCGGCGAGTCCACCACCTGCAGCCAAGCCGGATCCCGCTCCCCAATCTCCAAGTCTCGCGCTAGACCAAAGCTCAAGCTTCACCGGCCGCCAACCGCTCTAACCCCCGCCGCCGGTCCAAACGGAGAAGAATAAAGGGGCTACTCCGCTGTCGGGAAGGACCCACGCCACCAAGTGTACACCGAGCTAGGTAAGCCCAGCGCCGCTGACGGGTGGACAAGCCCCTCGGGTAAGCCCACAGACAGGCAAGTGAAATGCGTCCCAACCGAGTTACCGCATGCGCGCAACAAAGGCGCATTCAACCTGTCCGCACTCGAGTTTCCGCATCCGGTGCACAATTGCGCGTTATTCCAGTCCCGCCTCAGTGCAATAAAAGCATATTAACGTTGTCCGGAAGCACACTTACGCCGGTTTATTCATTCCAGAATCGGTTCTTCACCAATTCGATTGGTTCAGTTCTATTCCGACCGGTTCTCCACCTTTAGACTCTGGTTCTGGACTCCCTAGACCAATGCCAAACTTTTGCTTCAAAAGATTTCAAATTTCATCAATATTTAGGTCTTGATCAAAGAAGATTAGGTTTAAGTCATTCTTTACAGTTCTTTTCAAATTAAAGTATATGCTATATATGCAATCTCAAGAGCAGCTAATATCCCATGTTAGCTAGTGTGCTAGAGTGTGTGTAGCAGCCAGTTGGTTAGTAGGTGGAATGACACGGCTCCTTCTTCGATCAAAAGCGTTGTCATTTTATGTGATATACATGCATATACCAGCCGCTTAGGGCAATTCCTGTCCTCGTAGACCTCAGCTTTAAGGCCTCAGTCCATGAATATTCATACACCCCATACACCATCCGAGTAGCCCTCAAATCAAGGACTCGTACGATTAAACCAAAACCCTTACCGCTCCCCCCCCCCTAAACAACATTATCCCTTTTGAACATGTATATAGTCTGGTTTGTTGACGTTGCTTTTGATTTCTTATTCTATGTTTTTCTTTTTCGACGCGTAGTTAACGGAGTGAAGTTCGTACGTCAGGAGGAACCAGGATCACCCCCACATTCGGAACAAGAACAAGAACTGCTAGGCAAGCATTCCCACCTTGGTCATGTTGAATCCCTTATGTATGAAATTTAATTATTTTTTTTACGAACCATGCATGCTATGTGAGTATCAACGATATTTTATGTAGACCTAGATATACCCAGTATATGCATACGACTTAGGTTCGAATATCCGATCCTTGTAACCCTAGGTGTATTAGTCGGTTGTTCTACGACCGACAAAAGTATTAAGCTTATAGGCGTTAGCCATGCTTAGACCTGCTGTAGTCAGAACTAAATTTTTGTTCGAACTACACGAACTCCTTCGGGACATAGGAAAGAAAACCCTCGGATAGCATGTGTTATCCGAGGTGGCATTTGAAAGAAAGGTTTGTCAAAATCTTAAATAAAACTGGAGATGATTCAGATTCGGGTAAGAATGCTAAGGGTAGCTCGGGGGTGTAGACTACCTGATGGTGGCATGTTCGTCCGGGACGCAAAAGTTGGGTCAACCACTTAGCGGGTCCAGCTCTAGTATGGAAGCGGGCGAAGGCCTCGTTGTAACCACCCTGCCAGTACACTTCGTGAAGTGTATCCGTTAGCGCTCGGCAACAAGGGTGAACTTACATCTTGTGGGTAAAGTCGTACAACCTCTGCAGAGTGTTAAAACTATTCGAATAGCCGCGTCCTCGGTAATGGACACAAACTGGCAAGGCCACACACTAGTTAGACTAGGTTTTGTTTGTGAAAAGTTGGGAAAAGGGATTAAGGACATGGACATGACGTGTCCACAGAGTGCAATTTATGCTACACGGCTGGTAGCAAGGAATTGCTGGAGAAAAAGGCTAGCCGTACTATCCGGGATAGTACGGGCTGAGCGCTGAGTTATGTGGAGGCAAGCCGAGCTATCCGGGATAGCTCGGGCTGAGCACCGTGTTGAGGAGGCTAGCTATACTATTCGGGATAGTACGAGCTGAGCTGAGAAGCTAGTCCTACTGCCCGGGGTAGTATGGACTGAGCTATCTCGAGGAATGAAGAAAAAGGAGGTAGCCGGGTCTACCTCAAGAGAAGCTCTTTTTGCTTTGATTTAGTAAGTTTTATCAAACCGCTTTTGAATCTACTATTCCTGTATTTAAATTGAGAACTTACCTTTCCGCACAACAATCAACTTAGGATGGAGCTATTCCTTGAATTATTCCCTGCATGAAATATTGCCATATAATTTTCCCCTGTGGGAATAGCTTGTGAGTACATTCAAAGTACTCACCTGGCTTGTCGATTTGGCCAGAGGAAGAAGAAGAATTCGTCTCCGAGGACGACGACAGCGAATACGTGGGCTAGGGCGTTCTCCCCAGTCAGTTGCCTGTGGGTAGGCATATTGATGGGCTACATATCGCTTCTCATTTCCGCTGTAGTTTTTATTCAGCCAATAGGCCCGCTTGTATGAACTAAGACCCAAATGGTTACTGTGTAATAAGGTACTCGGTAATATATGACCATGCTATCAAGTTCTTGTGTGTATCGGCTACTGATCCAGGGACCGGTACAGTAATCACAGGAGCGTATCCGGCCCTAAAACCGGGTGCGCCACAAACATACTAGTTCAAACATTCCGAGATTTCAAAGGATAAGTGCAGAATGGATCTCAAACATTCTAGAAACTTCCAGGAGTTATGACTTTTAAACTCAAAGGACTTAGACGTTTTCAATACCAGAACTCGAAGGTTCCGAGATAATCTCGGATGTTCCGACATTCTAAAAACTGAACAGACGGTAACTCGTAGGCTCTGAGTTCCCAGATTCTTGACACATAAGAAAGGAACCCGGATGTTCCGACAATGATCCCGAAGGTTTCTACTTTTGCTGAAAGTGTGAGAATATATGGTTTTCAATTGCCTCTTCGGATTGAAAGTTTATTCCTAACCGAGCATTGGTAATGCACTTTGACCAACTTCCAAATATTATACCCACTTAATAGTACGACTTTCCCTAAACTCAATGTGATCTTTCGAACCACCGAAAGAGCTAGAAAATAGTCTTTAATTTTCTTTTCTTTAAGTTGTCCTTCCCTAGAAGTTTTTAAGGGTCATTACTGTTGATTATATCATCACTTTGGAACTAAATCACCTTATCATATTTGATGTATATATTAGTTCCTTAATTATTTGTCATTAATCATCAGAACCCACTTAGGAGACCAAGGTGCACTTTCATTGGTGTACCTTAATTATTAGTAGCCTCTTAATTTTACACATCATAAGTCAATGAACATTAACTCCACAAGCTAATATAATATCACATATAAATGATCAGCTAATCATGATAAAAACTTTAATTCCAGGTGACAAAAAACCTACTGTTGCAGTATAATGATAGGCTCACCGGCTCGTGATCTAAATTTTTATTTTTCACACTTATTTCGTATCACCTAAAATTCTCAACAAATAAAGATAATTAGAGACGTTTCTTACGCAATTGCATGAGAAAACCGTGCTAGTAAGTCTACATACTGATCTAATATCAACGAACCGTGATATGAACATTAACTCTACAAGCTAATCTAATATCACATACAAATGATTAGCTAATCACAATACGAACTTTAATTCCAAGTGATCTAATATCATGTACAAATAATCTACCGGTTTAATAAAATGACTGGCGTACCGGCTCACATTCTGAATATTTATTTTTCGTATACTTGTCTCATATTACGTCCAACTCTAAAAAAATTGAAAGATAATTAAATATATTTTTTACGTAAGTATATGGGACATCGTACTAGTTATTTATAAATACTATATAAAGATTGAGAAAAGCAAATGTACATGTACATGTGGGTACATGAGTTAAGGATTTAGGTCAATTCTCATATTTGTGCATCTCAAAAATTCTCCAAAAATTCATAGATGTTTATCATGTTATAATGTACAAACCCACAAAATTTCATGCAAAAATATAATCAAGAGTGCCCTACACAAAAAAGACAAAAAATTCAACTTATTTTTAAAACAATGTAGCAACATTTTTTGTCTTTTTTGTGTAGGCCACTCTTGATTATATTTTTGTATGAAATTTTGTGGGTTTGTACATTATAACATGATGAACATCTATGAATTTTTGAAGAATTTTTTGAGATGCACAAATATGAGAATTGACCTAAATCCTTAACTCATGTACCCACATGTACATGTACAAAATCCACTCTCATAAAGATTCTGTTTTTCTGGGACACGTTGTTATCTGTTGGAAAAATTGGGCATCAAAGCTCCAAGGAGATGTGTGTCAGTATGTATTTCTCATCGCTGTCGGTTCTAACCGTGCTGTGCAAACTCCTTGCAAACTAGCAGCAACTTGGAGATTCTTGAGCATAAATATCTTGTAATGCCATTTTGCTGGAGAATCGATGCATTTGAATTTGCAGGTATTTCTCGTAATCTTCCGTGATTACTTCACAATCCAACATTCTTGCCAAATAAAGTCTCCTCGTAATATATTGTGTATTTCTTAACTTGCACCAGAATGTCAGTGACTATATTCAGATGCATGGAACGAAGATAAGGTGTCCTAGTGTGCCCAACTCTTCGGTTTCACTCGAAGCCCATAAGCAAAGCCGAACTCTTTGTCCTCTTCCCCTTTCTCTTCTCTTCCCTCCCCATCCTTCGGCTATCCCCTTCTTATCCACTCCACTCTCACCACCTCGCCTCCCTCCCCGAAACGAAATGCCAGTGGCATCTCACTGAACCCAACCCGACCTCACAGGCCCAGACACCGCCGCCACCTCCTGCTCACGCCCCGCTGCAATGGCTATGGCCATCGCCGCCTCCGCGCTCCTCTCCTCTGCCTTCGCTGGCAACAGGCGCCACCGCCGCGCGGCGAGGCCCGCACCCCGCCGCGCCGTCCCGGCCGGCCTCGCCGTGCGGTGCGAGCAGAGCGAGAAGCAGAAGCGGCAGCCGCTCGCCGCGCTCGTCCCCCGCGAGCAGCGCTTCATGTTCGAGGGCGACGAGCTCTGCGGACCCGTATGAACCCCACCTCTCTCTCAGTGCTACTTGCTACAGTTCAGGGAACAATAGTAATACTGTATGACTTGGGAAATGTACAAGTAGTGCACGCAAAATAGGAACGTTACGAAGTTTAGGATTTCCCGGTTGTAATTGAAGGCTTCTGGTTTAGTTCTTAGGCTAGCTCTCCATTCGTTTTGCAAATTCTCGAATGGCTTCTTTCAGTTTCATCAATTGACTGCATCATCTTAGTCTATCTCAGTCACATCCCTTCTTTACATGAATAATCTCACTGAAATACAATGCATACAGTCTTGTAATAGTACATATGACATAAACACGTAACATCCAAAATTAGCTACTGATAGTTTATGGTGAAATATGATTCAATAGAAATGAACATAAATGAACATGGACACTTGTATGAGAAATTAAGACAAGAAAAAAAGCTCGTATGGTCAAAAAAAAATCTTACTACAACTATTACACAAATGTTGTATTGGCTCAATAATGTTTGGCTCTAGCTTCCCTCAATCTTGTTCACCTATGTTACTGTTTAACTAGGTTCATTAAGTGCGTGCTCAGTATGAATAACGTGCTTATGTTCCACGGATGTATAGGTACTGTGCCTCTTTTATATATGTGTGTAATAATCTGATCAAGCAATTTAATATGCAGGACATATGGAACACAACATGGTACCCTAAGGCGGCAGATCACGTAACTACTGAGAAGACGTGGTACGTTGTTGATGCAGAGGACAAGATACTAGGCAGGCTAGCATCTACCATTGCAGTACATATGAGAGGAAAGAATGAGCCCACATACACTCCAAGTGTGGACATGGGGGCTTTTGTTATTGTGGTATGTATGTTACCCTCAAAATAGTAGTAGAATCCATAATATGAGCAGCACAGGGAAATAAGCACCAAAGACCAAGGGCCACCTTGAAACCAGATTATATTTTTTTATGTTAATGTCGTTTTTGACACTGATGTGTCTCCGAAGACTTATTGATATACAGATACTGTTGTGCATTCCTGAGCTACCACACTGAACATTCTGAACTCTATGTTCACATAGGTTAATGCAGAGAAGGTTGCTGTTTCTGGTAAAAAGCGGTCACAGAAGCTCTATAGGAGGCACTCTGGACGTCCCGGTGGAATGAAAGAAGAAACTTTTGATCAGCTCCAGAAAAGGATCCCGGAGAGAATCATCGAACACGCAGTGCGTGGCATGCTTCCTAAGGGAAGGGTAAGAAATACTATTTTAGCACTTATTAGATCTTACCTAGTTGATTGCATCTGATTGCATCTGTTGTGTTTCTTTGCCCCAAAAGTTGCATTTTCATCTTGGTATTACCTAACAGTCATGTGGAGGTATTTGTGAGAACTATGATGGTTGACCTTGACGCGCATCGAGGCCATAGCCATGTGCATGCTTCACCATATGTTGCTGCATGCATCTTCCCTTGATTACTCTTCATGGGAATAATGCTGTTGGACAACTATTAGAAATGCAGACAAAATTGTTTTACTAGATCTTGTCGAGAGGTTTGTCCTTATATTTGTTGTTTATAACTTTAGAAATACCCTATCCAGGGAAGCTCTTATAGAGAAAATGGCTAGTGAGACACGGTTCCACTTGGCCCACCTGGCTTCGAATCTCCCCACTAACTTTAGGATGAAAGCTGGGGGGTTTCTACCCACTCAGTCTCAGTAGAAATACCCTATCCATGATGAATGTGTGGCGTGTTACATCCGGCCCGGCATATTTGCATGACTTAAGTGCGCAGATGGTATGGCTAACGAAGTATTGGATGCGTTTTCTGAAACTTGCATGTTGGCTAGAAAATTGCTTTGTTATCTGAACCCTTTTACTCCGGATAATCTCCTGTGAATTGTTAATCACACGTTTAATTTGACCTCGCTTCAGCAACGTACTTGTTCTATGCATAATTCTCAACCTTTTGAACATTTTGCAGCTGGGGAGACGACTATTTACCCACCTCAAGGTGTACAAAGGACCAGAACATCCGCATGTGGCTCAAAAACCTGTTCCACTGCCTATCAGAGACAAAAGAATACAGAAGACTGACTAGAGGATCCCTGGCGATTGAAAAGATACAGCAACCTCGCATCATTCCTCCTCCCCTCAATATCTTGCCCATTGAGGAATGTGGCCCTTGTATTCATGCATCTGTCGAAGGAATGTGGTGTAAATTTTTGTAATTTAATTATGTTTCTCCAAAGCTTTGTTCCTTTCGATCACAATTCTTGTGGATGATTAATCATGTAGTATGGTACGATTTGATGCAATCCAGAATCTCCGTTTTCCACTGGATGGTGTAATTTTGACCTTCGATGAGGTAGATGTGTTACTCTTTGGCTCAGAAGGCGTGCTATTAGGCATCATGTGTTTTTACCCGAAAGTCGAACCACCTTGCCAGTAGCCTGTGTTCGTTGAGCCCGGTATCCTACTAGCCCCTCCACGACTGAAGCTCTATCCAAGTACTGTCTCCGAGCTTAGAGGCTGACTCGGAGCTAGTTGGGCCCACTTGGAAGTGATTTTCAATTATGTTCAGATTTTCTTTGATAATTGGCTTGCTTTTTTAAAACTGGGCATGTTCTCTCTTTCTTATTTTATTTTTCTAATCCATATCGCAAATGTATATATTGTTTGTGTTTACCGTACAAAACCTAAGGTGCAGCTCAACAAGTGGTAATACCTGTGGGTCATAGTTATATCAGATAGTACAAATTTTACAGATGGGTTAGGGGAAAATTACTTCCGGCAATTTGCAGGCATGAAACTCCGTTGGTGAGAACCGCTCCCACCACTAAGTATCAGTAAAGCCGCGCGGGTTCTGCGGCCTCTCCTTGCTCCAGCGCCCCATCTCCGTCCTATACGCCGCGGACGGCCCGGATCGCTCGCGCGCGCTCGCCTCGCCGGCCTTGTCGCCTGCACGGTGGGGTCCGTTGTCGGCGGCTTCCCTTCCTGGGACAAAATCGGGGGCTCCTCGTTGCTCGGGCTGTGTTGGGTGCGTGCGTGGGCTGTCCGCGGGCCGCCGCTCCTTGTTTTCGTCCTCTCTTTCTCTCTCTGTCGGCGGCTTCCCCTTTCCTTTCTTTCGGTGTCGTCGAGCTTTGGGGGCGGTGCTGCCTCCGGTCCTCGCCGTGCAGTGCTGGTCATGCGACCCTTTGATGGTTGCTTGCTGACGGCTGCCCCTTGCCGTGCTACGTCCATGCTCTCTTCCTTCCTCCCGGCGTCCATCCGGTTGCCTGCCGGGGCAGTCTCCGTGCCGGGTGACAGGTAAAGCCGCGACAGGTAAAGCCGCGCGGGTTCTGTGGCCTCTCCTTGCTCCAGCGCCCCATCTCCATCCTATACGCCGCGGACGGCCCGGATCGCTCGCGCGCGCTCGCCTCACCGGCCTCGTCGCCTGCGCGGTGGGGCCCGTTGTCGGCGGCTTCCCTTCCTGGGACAAAATCGGGGGCTCCTCGTTGCTCGGGCTGTGTCGGGTGCGTGCGTGGGCTGTCCGCGGGCCGCCGCTCCTTGTTTTCGTCCTCTCTTTCTCTCTCTGTTGGCGGCTTCCCCTTTCCTCTCTTTCGGTGTCGTCGAGCTTTGGGGGCGGTGCTGCCTCCGGTCCTTGCCGTGCGGTGCTGGTCATGCAACCCTTTGATGGTTGCTTGCGGGCGGCTGCCCCTTGCCGTGCTACGTCCATGCTCTCTTCCTTCCTCCCGGCGTCCATCCAGTTGCCTGCCGGGGCAGTCTCCGTGCCGGGTGACAGGTAAAGCCGCGACAGGTAAAGCCGCGCGGGTTCTGCGGCCTCTCCTTGCTCCAGCGCCCCATCTCCGTCCTATACGCCGCGGACGGCCCGGATCGCTCGCACGCGCTCGCCTTGCCGGCCTCGTGGCCTGCGCGGTGGGGCTCGTTGTCGGCGGTCTCCCTTCCCGGGACAAAATCGGGGACTCGTCGTTGCTCGGGCTGTGTCGGGTGCATGCGTGGGCTGTCCGCGGGCCGCCGCTCCTTGTTTTTGTCGTATCTTTGTCTCTCTGTCGGCGGCTTCCCTCTCCCCCTCTTTCGGTGTCGTCGAGGTCTCCGGCCGATGTTGGGTCTGGCCCTCATGGTGCTCTGCCTGCCCGACGTCCATCCAGTTGCCTGCCGGGGCAGTCTCCGTGCCGGGTGACAGGTACGTGCGTTCGGTGCCCGTCCTGTCTGGTGCCCTTGCTCTCCCTCGCGGACAGGACGGCTGCTTCTGGGTGGGCTGGACGGAACGCAAGGGGTCCTGTCTCCTGCTGCCTTTTCTTCACACCTCCTATTTGGTCTTGCTGTTGCTACTTAATTAGTTGCCTAGTGCGTGAAGTAATTGGTTCATTTGCTTCTGTTGGATCTCCAATTCTGCTTGCTTAGTTATTGTTTCTTGCTAAAATTAGTGCTGTTGGGGGTCTGACTTTGCTTCGTTTGATTGATTCTGCTTAATTGTTCAGTGTGTCCTGCAATCGGTTGGTTTGCTTCTGTTGGATGTCAAATTGTAGCTCCCGGTTAGGCGGTCCTCTCTCCTTCTCCCTTTTCTCCAGACCTACTTGGTCTTGCTCTTCATTTTTTCTTGCTAAAAATTTAGTGCTGTTGCGGTTCTGGCCTTGCTTCGCTTGACTGATTCTGCTTAATTGTCCAGTCTGTCGTGCAATCGGTTGGTTTGCTTCTGTTGGATCTCGAATTGTAGCCACCGGCTCTGATCTTGGTTTATTTTTGATTGATTTCCCTGTGGCGATGACTAAATTGGATCTTGTGTACATTAAGTATCACGGGACTTCCTACATGCGTTCTTGCTGTAGCATGCTCTTTGCTTGGTCAGTCTTGCTCTTGTGTGCCACTTAATTGCCCAGTGCGTGCAGCGATTGGTTCGTTTGCTTCTGTTGGATCTGGAATTCTAGCTACTTAGTTATTGATTCGTTGCTAAAATTAGCGCTATTGTGGGTCTCACGTTGATTTACTTCATTAAATTCTCTTCGTACTTAATTGTCCAGTGCGTGGAGCAATCTGTTCGTTTGCTTCTGTTGGATCTGGAATTCTACCAACTTAGTTATTGTTTCTTGTTAAAATAGTGCTGTTGCGGGTCCGAGCTTGGTTCGCATGATTGATTTTGCTTAATTTGTTCACTGTGTGTTGCAATCGGTTTGTTTCCTTCTGTTGCATCTAGGATTGTAGCTACCAGTTCTGATCGCGCTTTACCTGATTGATTAGCATATATAATATTAATTAGTACTTAATTAATTAAGTTAAATTGGACCTCCTACGTGCGTTGCTGCCATACGATGATGTTTGCTTGGTCTGATTACGAGTTGCGATTTTGCCGTTACTGACTGTTTCTCGTTCGGAAAGCCTTGTCTGGCTGGTCTCTTTGTTTTTTCCCTTTCTCCATTCTTAGGTACTAAAAAAATTAATAGAATTAATTAATAAAAGTTTCGTGTGCCTGGTCTCCTGATACTTACTTAATTAATAGTTAGATAACTTGATAATTAATTAATTAATTAATACGTTCGAGCCTTATGCTGCAAGCCTTGTGTGCCGTCTACGCACTGCCTGCCATTGTTGTTTCCTCAGTGCAGGTCCCCTTACCCCTTTAGGTTGTTTCGGGGTTGCCGTGCTCTGCTTACCTTCGAGGCACGTGCTTATCCCATTACCGTCTGTTACCGTTCTGTTTCTGTTATATAGACGTGCTGGATTTTGGTGCTTTTTTCTCTCTTTGTGCCTCTTCGTTTTCCCTGTCCGCACCGTTTAAATGAGCTTGCTGGATTTCGATGCCGTTGTGCCTGCGTGGCCCTTGGTTTTCGTGGTATCTGTATTAATTAATATATTAATATATATATATATATATATATATATATATATATATATATATATATATAAGATGTGCTGTCTCTTCTCCTTGATTTGTTTGCCCCCTGGTTTTTCCTTTCCGTTGTTACGCTCGTACCTGCAGTGGCCGTGCTTGCTTCTTAGGTAAGGACTTCTCAGATCTCAATCCCTCCTAAGCCACGATCATTGCTTCTCTCTCGTTACTGATACCATTTTTTTCCTAGCAGGGTTATTGTTTCTGCTCTGGAATTGGGTTGGTACCTGTCCTGGTTGGAAGAGGTATCCTTATTCGGTTTCTTGGTTTTGCTTTTCAACTGCACTGTTTTTTTCATGTTTGCATCACGTTCCTCACGATACGCCCTTAATTGATTAATTAATTAATGCTGCCTTCCCGGTTTAGAGAGAATATACGTGCTTTGTCGTTTGCTGTCTTCTTTCTGATCCTGTAATGACCTTTGTCCTTTCTTTCTTGCTATCAATGTCTTTGCCTGCTGAAAGGAACGTGCTGCGGTCTGGACTGTCGTTCGCTGCTTCGTCTGCTTGCTCCTGACGATGGAAGATCCAAAGGTATTTTCCTCCTGCTCTTTTGCCTTTTACTTTGCTGTCCATTCTCATGGCTATATAATTTTCTGTTGTGTGTTGTTGGGTCTGGTGTTGTTATCGTTATTTACTGTGCAGTTGTTATTTACGTCCTCCTCGCTTTTTTCCTTCTATGGCTGCATGTATCTTTCTCGATTACATGCTGCTTTCGCTAATTTGTCCCATGTTTAGAATATGTTACGTTAAAATATACAAAAGGAAAATGCCAAAGCGTTCCCGCTTGGCTGTGGCAAAGGATGCTGCCTCCTGTTCGGATTCAAGGCCGTTTATCCATGGTAGCAATTTTTCTTTGGGATCAAAATGTGCAGGAACTTCTGCAATCCCCAGAAGACCCAGTATGTGCCTGGTTGCTCTTCTTTCTGGTGTCTTGTTATTTTTTGTGTGTGTTCATAGTCGGAGCAGTATGTTCATTGTTAACGTAGGCTATGTCTGTTAATTAGAGGACGACTTCTTCCCTTTGCTCATGGCGCGACACACTAGGCAAAATAGGGAGATCTGTATGGAGCGTAAGAAGATGAAACGATTAGTTCGCAGGGGTGTCCCCTGTGATGACCATGGACGCCCACGTTTGCCGTTCTCTTTTGAGTATGTAGATGCTTTGAAAGGTGTTCCTCTTGTAGGCTGCTTTGCTTTTGTTCGTGCTTTCCATGGGCACTTGTCTGATGATTTTTTCCTTTCCGATTGCTGTTTGTTGTTTATGTCTCCTTCCAGCTACCTATTCGCAGTGCTCGCGCCTTGGACCTCCATGTTATCGTTGCCAGTATTGTGGCACAATTTTTTGGTACGATGAACGGTTGCAGCAAGAGTCCAGTTGGACAAAACGGCGTGTAGTTTACAATGCCTGTTGTGGCAGTGGTAGTGTGTCTATTCCTCCATTTGTGTCTCCTCCACCGACCCTTGCATGCCTAATGCGATTTAATGGTGATTACCGCAGCCGTGAATTCATGAGGCACATAAGGCAGTACAATTGCTTGTTCAATTTTACGTCCTTCGGAGCTAAAATAGATAACACTATAAATGACGGTGGTGGACCATATGTTTTTTGCATCAACGCCAGATACATCATAGGATTGGTACACTCCTTCCCAGTGATGGTGAAAGACCAAAATTTGCACAGCTATATATATATGAAACTGAACATGAAGTTGAGCATAGAATACGTGCGTTGGATGACGATGCTGGCCTTGATGGTAATTTAGATCGGTCTATCATTACGCGCTTGTTGGCTATGCTAGACGATGTAAATCCGCTTGTCAAGCAGTTTCGCCTTGCTAGAGATCGTTTAAAAGAAACCCCTCACCAGCGC
>JAGXJF010003126.1:0-33955 GCA_019208055.1 Stipa capillata
TAATCGTAAATGGACTCGTCACAGCGAAGAGAAACAATGTTGAGTAATGTTCTAACTGGAGAGACAAAAAAGGCGAAGGAAGGAAAATTGCCAATGGTAGCAACACTTGAAAATTAGAAGCTCACTTCTAAGAATCGTTGCTGCATCATTTGCCTAGCCATCCCCACTCTTTGACCCGATGAACTGATCACAGAAGAACAATGGCCCAAATATATCAGCTTCAAGATTGTTCATATGGAAAACCTGAGATTGGGCTTATGTGGCTCACAATTTCTGAGGATGGATCCAGTGAGTGGAGTTATAAACCAGGAAAGCAAGGTTTACTCTCATACAGTGAGTGGGTTCAACAATGAAGAAACATAGCAAACATAAATATTTAGTCTAATACTTAAGAAAGCAAAGTAAATAATAGATAGGTAGCAGGAGAATAGCAGTAGCCAGTAGCAGCTCACTTAACTGGCTTCATCTTCCTCCTGCAAATATAATTTATGCGTCAGATTGCAATACTTATGCATGTCTATTTAGTACTGAATAGTTAGTGTAGGCACACCATGATTAAGCATGAGAAAAAACAACACATTCTGGGCATCAAGCATCAGTGACAACAGGTTCATCCTCCTCCTATAAGAATTTAATTTTTCAAATGGATGCTATATAAGCTGCAAGACTAAAGATGAATATGTTATCATCATCTCTTCTTCTTCATAGAGGCAAGTAATCCAGCAAGTACTAAATCCATCCAAGGGACCAGCAGTAATAAATTGACCAGGCTACTAAAGAAACATGAGCTCACTGCTCATGATACATGCACATTGCAGAGAAAAATTTGCATAAGAACCAGACCTTGCAAATACTTGGGATGATCGGGTTGGATCTAAAGATTACAACATTTGTCCTAGCCTCCTTCTGCAGTCCGGCTCTGGCTACTCGCGTACCTCGTCGATTCGTCACCTCCTGCCTTGGCTGCTCGGCACGTGCTCCTGCTCCTCGGGGACAGACTAATGGAGGTGGGGACGTGCGGCGTGAGGTCTGGGACAGCACAGGCGTGTGCGGCAAGGGATACATGGATTCGGTCTGGGGATACCTGGATAGAACTCAGGGTAGCAGGGCAGGTGGTGATGGAGATATCGACAACGTGGCTGGCTGCTTTATAGCTTCAACCTGTCAATAGGAGAGAAAAAAGAAGTTGAAATTCAATTACCATAGCCGAGGAGAATATATGAATGTTGTAAGTACCCTGCCAAAGAGGAAACATGTCATTACAGATCACAAATTACTTCACATGATGTCTAATCATACAAGCAGGATGGATACAATGAATTTTACATCACCAACCATAAAATCCATCACAAAACTTTAACAATTACACACACAATATTAATCTAGAGAAGCAATTAAAAAATAAATTAACTTTTGAAAAATGACAATTTTGAATAGTGCCATCCATGGATTATCAGATTGGGCAAGAACCTAAGTACAACAATCAGTAAAATAAGAAATCATGGAGATTGAACAGTACGAATGTACATTACAATTTGGATAGAATTCAACCAGTTGGAAACATTTGTCTTATTATGAAATATAGTCAAATATATGGAAAATTGGTATACAGATTTAATCCTAATTGAGCCCATATGCCTTCTAGTCAGAGGAGAGAGAACAGGGGATGGTCAACACAGAAAGGAAGAAAGGTAAGGAGAAGGCAGAGGAAGGAGAAAGCAGAGGAAGGAGAAAGGGTGGCGTCGGCCACTGTGTTCACCGGCGGTGGAGTGGGCGCAGGGTTCGGGTGATGCTGAAAATGGAACCTGCGTGGCGAGGGGGTGCCGTCCATGTGCTCACCGGAGCCGGGCGTGGCCTCGGTGGCCACCGGCGGCGAGCGCGGGTGGCAGCGACATCGGATGCACGTGGAGGCGGGGCTACGAGTGCGGAGTTGAGAAATTGAAAGAGGGGAAATGAAGGAGGAGTGGAGGGGAACGTGTGGCCGAAGGAAATTGGAGCGGGACTCACCGTGGGTCAAGAACGCGGCGGTGGAGCGGGCGACCGGAGTTGGAGGGGAAGGAGCAAATTCGGGCAACGGGGTCGACGGAGCTCTAATTCGGCGGCAGGGTTCACCTCCTGATGTCGCCGCGATGCTCCGTCACGATGGAATCGAGCGACAGCGCCTCGCTTGGCTCGCTTTGCTCCGGCAGCAGTCGACGAAGAGGCGCGCGATGTCCACCCGATGTCCACCCGATGCCAGCGAGCCCCTTGAGGAGGATGTTGCAGGACACGAGGTTGGGGGTGATGTAGAGCTTGGTGGGCACAGCGTGGAAGAGGGCGGCGGCGAGGCGGAGGTGTCGTGCAGAGGGGTGGGAGTTGAAGGACAGGAGGGAGAGGAAGAGGTGGAGGGAGGGGGAGGGGCGGGAGGGCGCGGAGTAGGGGCAGGAAGGCGCTGTCGGAGAAGGCGGGGAGGTTGGCTGTGCGTAGGGCGGAGAGAACGGGGAGCAGGAGGTCGAGGGAGGCGCCGAGGAGGTGCGCGAGCAGGGTGCGGGGCACCAAATGGATCGAACGGGAAAAACGGGGACGAAACATGGCAGAAGGGTGATCCGTTCGATGACGTTGATCCGACGGTTCAGCCAACTTTTGTGTACAGTAAATGGGGTGGCTTTAGAATAATAAAACTCGTGCTTTTATATAGTAGTTTATAGTTTATAGTTTAGATAAGCAATTTTCAGAAATGAACTAGCTCAATTAATTAGTAGTGCAGTAGCCGGCATCGTGAGATGCAGATCCATTATCTAAAAAATATATATCAAATGATACAGTACAAATTCTTAATCTGGAGTTGTATTTGGAAACAATTTCTAGTTCACTAAATATTGGAGAGTGTGTCTGCGCACATCAAGTCCAATAATTCGGAAAAACCTACTAACTCATTTCAGCCCACTTCTCAACAATCAGGCTCATTTTGCTCCTAGCTGGCAGGGCCCATCAGTGTCCCCGTCTAAACTCCAACTCCAAAGCCCAAAGGGCAGAACCCATCTAATCCCAATCAGCCGGCCCATTTTGTTATGCAGATGAGAATAGTCCCGAACATTGAGAATCATAAACATTGGACATGTGCTCCTTCACAATTTTATATGCACAAATATACTCATATGCCAATGTACAAGAAAGTAAAGAAAAGTGGAAATATTGATCAACTTTGTGCACACAAAATTGTAAGTGTAGATGCCTATTGTTGTGCACGGAGCTAATCAGCTAGAAAGCAATCAAGAGAGGCTAGCGTTGGATCGGTTTGAGCCAGAACCAAACCGACTTTGTACGTACGTAAAGTGTAGTAGGAAACGGCCGGATACGTATGCGATGAACTACTGGTTCATCGTTTTTGACCCGTAATCGACCGTTACTTGACTGGAATGAGCGACTCATCTTGCTCACCACGAACTCCTCCATGACGAGGGTGCAGTCCTGGCTTTGCTTCTCTTGCACCGGCTTGGTAGCCTTCCAAGTCCAACTCAAAATAAAGGGCGGAACACAGTCTCGATACCATTACACCGCTACTTATCAACAGCTTTTGCACAGTAGAGCTAATCCTTTAGCCACTTACTGACACGGTCCAGGCCACTATCTTGAGTGTCCGTGTTGTTGAAGGGGAGTCATGACCTAAAAGTTATGTTACGCCAAGTCTGAATTTTTGTGTATCGTCCCCGCAAAAGTGTATCGGTTAATATGTCATGTTTACTTCTGAATGCCATTTGTTCTGGTAGCATAATACTTGCTTTCTCAAACAATTCGCTCATTCGCATCCAAAAAGAAAAGAACGACTCATTCGTTCATTCATTAATTTACAACTAAAATCATATGGGTATGGTCTATTGGGAAGCTGAGCTGCACCAACATGCTCTGATCTGCTACCGAAACTCACCCTTTGCAACTCCGCGGTCACCGGAGAAACCTCAATTTTTAGTGGTTTCATGGCATCGGCATGTCAACTTGTTGATCACGTACGTACACAGTCAGTCTGGTTTCACTTGTAGTTCTTTATTTCTCGACTCTAATTGTTGCTCCTTTTTTTCAAACTAGCGAAGAAGCGGATGCTCTCTAAAAAAAACCAAGGGAACCAAACATGTTCGGGACGACAGTTGAGTACTGAAAGCTGCATATAAATATTTTCATACTGATATATGATTTGGCATGCCAATTAAGATCCGATTTACGCAGACACAAAAATAGAATATTTCAGATGTCACTGTTGGAGTGGCCTACTTGCAGCATGCATGTGCTTGCGTGTACCTCCTCCTCTTAATTACTCCTAGTACTACATGGAATACTGTTTTATTATGCAATTAGATTATATTAGATTGGATTGGATTACCATAGGGCATCGGTGGCATGGCACAAGTGGTGGCGGGTGGGCCATTCCACATGTCGAAACAGATAACGTCACCGTCAGATCAATACATACATGTCAGAAAAACAATTAGCTAGCTTAATTAACCCTGCCTGTTGGTACTTCGTAGGGCATGCAGAGCAGAGTTTGACTGGATGAGTATCATTCAGGCGATCGAGGAGATGCGTGCATGCATGATTCAGAGAAAGAATCCGACCAGACTTGTTATTCGATCGATAATCGCATGTCGCATTTTGACTCGCTTTCAGGTTTTCTTTAATAAAAACGGAAAAGAAGAGAGATCTTTTCAGCCAAAGAAAAGGCTCACGTACGTGCGCGAACGGGCCGGCTGTAAAAGCAAAAGGGAAGGTACAAGATTTCTTTTAGAGAAAAGATATTATTGATTCTCCGATTTCTTTATCAAGTCGATACACATAGTTAAGTCTTTTAGCAAGACGTATGCATGATACCAGGAATTTACGGCACTTGATCCGAGAAATCTCAAGATCCTGATCAGCGGAGTACGTGGACCAATCAGGCTAGTAACTGCCACACATGCAATGCCTGGACTATAGTATTATATAAAAAAGATGTATGGATTACTATTATATTGACTTAGAAAGTTGAAAGTGTACAGGGCTCCATCTCTCTTTCGATAGCAGTATTTCTTAATTGCTGGTGGTCTGTGATGTAATGTCATGGTAATCTCCTCGACGAGTTACCAGCATGAACAGCAAAATATTTTTTTGAAATTGGAATGGCAGGAGTACTGCCTTTTAATTAAGACGAAAAGAAAAGAGAGATTATGAACAGGATATAGCCTCAAGATTATGGGGCCCAGGAGCCCTTACAACAAGACTCCGATCTACTTACTATTAATCGTGCTACTAAGTTGCATCGGTACAGATGTCATATAGAGGCAAAAGGGGTGGCGACCTGATGAGCTGATATCATCTTACAGCAAATGGACAGGCACATGGAAGAATTAGGTCGCCACTTCACCTGGGCAAAGGAAAGGAAAAGCACTAAAGCATGCCCTGATGCCCATGCTGAGATCCAATCCTAATAAATACCGGCTCCATAACAGGTCTGGCTCTTTCTTGTAGTGATAAGCTAAGAGAGTGGCTAAGCCGGCCTGCGCTCTTTATTTTTTATCCTCAATTCCCCAGTTAAACCACTACAGTAGGTAGTGCCCCTAGGCCCCCAACTCACTCACTTTGCCCAATTTAACCTTGCAAATCATTGTTGAGTTGGTTGGGTCCAGCTAGAATTAAAGGAAGGAAGAATCTCCATCTCATCTGGTTCAGCACGCACTGAACGATCGATCGATCGATTCCTCCAGGGCTGCAGTGCAATTCCTGATAGACAAACTACTACTACTCCACTAGCTAGCTAGGAAGAGTTGTCTGAATCTGACAGTGCCGCTGTCGGCTTCCTGCATGTTGGATGCTCGCAGAAGCAGCTAAACTTGTTTTCATGCAACGCAGTGAGCAGCTTACTTAATTTGTTACCGCAACCTTATTGGCAGAAGGTTGGTAGGCTTGCTTGTTCATGTACTGCTACTGAGAGAGTGTGACGAGGCTAAAGACAATCGACAGAGTTGAGAGGTTAGGGGCGCCGTCCTTATCAGTTATCAGCACACCACAGCGAGGACAGATAGAATAAATAGAATCCATCTGATCTTACCATGCTGCATGCATCAGCAGCTCACAACTTTGAATTGGCAAAGCGTGGCGGATTTTTCATAGCAACTCTCCCGATGGACTAGATCTTTTTTTTCTTTTCTTTTTTGCCGGCTTTGCTGCTGCACCTTGTATTCAATTCATCTCATAGCCTAGATATTTTCCGAAACGAGTAACAACAGTAACGACTAAAATACTGAGGAGGACAGCATCTTCGACCTTCCTAATTCCTGGACATTTTCCTGAGCAGCGAGTGAGCGAGTATTCCATTCCAGATGTAAGGATTCTACTTGTACCTGCATGCGTTGCTTTCAGCTGCTGCCCATTAGCATAAGCAACTGTTTAATTGATTGTACTGTTGTCCATGAGACAGCAGAGCGTGCAGAATAACACTTGTGGTATGAGCAGAGCAGAGCAGGTCAGGTCAGGTCAATTCTTAACAGTGTAAGGGGCAGTGTGATTTTGTAGGAATTGGGATAATTAGCTGCCTGCGCACCCAACGCACCTGCTCCCTCCCACTCATCATCATCTCCCACATCCACACCACACACACACGTCCTCTCTGTTTATCTCCTCCGCCTCCTCTCTTCTTGCTCTCCTCTGCTCTGCTCCTCCCCCAGACAAGGAGCATATATAGAGATAGAAGCTGCAAGACAAGAGAGATTAAGTCCAACTGAGAGGTGAAGATTAGTCAAGAAACAGAGGAAGATATGGACAAGTACGAGCCGGTTCGGGAGATCGGGGCGGGCAACTTCGGGGTGGCCAAGCTCATGAGGAACAAGGAGACGCGAGAGCTCGTCGCCATGAAGTTCATCGAGAGAGGATACAGGGTGCGTGTTCCGTTTCTTGTTGGTCAATTCCTTCTTCATCCGGTTGTGTAGTAAAAGACTGATTGATTGATTGCAAGAACTGCAGATCGACGAGAATGTGTTCCGTGAGATCGTGAACCACCGTTCGCTGCGGCACCCCAACATCATCCGGTTCAAGGAGGTGGTGCTGACGCCGACGCACCTGGCCATCGTGATGGAGTACGCGGCCGGAGGCGAGCTGTTCGAGCGCATCTGCGACGCCGGCAGGTTCCACGAGGACGAGGCCCGCTACTTCTTCCAGCAGCTCGTCTGCGGCGTCAGCTACTGCCACATCATGCAGATCTGCCACCGCGACCTCAAGCTCGAGAACACCCTCCTCGACGGCAGCCCCGCGCCAAGGCTCAAGATCTGCGACTTCGGATACTCCAAGGTCCATGCTCTTGTCTGATCGATTCATTTCTTCTTCTTCTTCTTCTTCTTCTTCTTCTGATCATGGTGGAAAAGGGAAAAAGGATTGAAGCTTTGTCGATCGAACTGGTTGCAGTCGTCTCTGCTTCACTCGCGTCCCAAGTCAACGGTGGGGACGCCAGCGTACATCGCGCCGGAGGTGCTGTCGCGGCGGGAGTACGACGGGAAGCACGCGGACGTGTGGTCGTGCGGGGTGACGCTGTACGTGATGCTGGTGGGGGGCTACCCGTTCGAGGACCCCAAGGATCCCAAGAACTTCCGCAAGACCATCTCCAGGATCATGTCGGTGCAGTACAAGATCCCCGAGTACGTGCACGTCTCCCAGAACTGCCGCCACCTCCTCTCCCGCATCTTCGTCGCCAACCCCCACAAGAGGATCACCATGGCCGAGATCAAGGCGCACCCGTGGTTCCTCAAGAACCTGCCAAGGGAGCTCAAGGAGGAGGCGCAGCAAGCGTACTACAGCCGCCGCCACCAACACCAGGGGGGAGGGGGAGGAGGAGGAGGAGGAGGGGACACTGCGACTGCCAATGCTACTGCCAATGGCGCCGCTGTTCCCACGTACTCGGCGCAGAGCGTGGAGGAGATCATGAAGATCGTGCAGGAGGCGCAGACGGTGCCCAAGCCCGACAAGCCCGTCTCCGGCTACGGATGGGGCACCGGCGACGGCGAGGCGTCCGACGACGACCAGGATAACCAGGAGGAGGAGTACGACGACGACGAGTATGACAGGACGGTGCGCGAGGTGCACGCCAGCAGGGAGTTGGACATGAGCAAGCTCCAAATCTGACCAACACATCCATCTCACCACCACATGGCATGCTTCATCGCTCCTCTTCTCTTCTGCTTCTTCTACATGTGTCAACTGCCTGCCTGCCATTCATTTTTGTCTTCGTTTCTAGTCTACTCTTGTACTACTCTACTCCTGCTTAATTTGCTAAGAAGCTAGTCGTCTTCTTTTTCCGTTCCTCAATTGTAACAAGTTAGCTGTACCGGTATCTGTTCCAACGTCTTCTGTCCTGGAAATCTAGCATCCATGTCTTTCTTGAAAGAAAATTGAAATGCATTCAGAGTGAAATGCTTACCAGGCATGCATCAAGCAAACAACACTGCGTACATATATAAAAAGCTTCAGACTTCATATTCAAAAAATTAATTTGGAATCCTCGCAACCAAAGAAACAAAGCATAGCACTTCATTCTTCACGATACTCTACACTGTAAGGTTGATCCTCATACTTCAGTTGCCATGAAACAGCCCAGACAAAAGTGACTACATAAATGCCTTGATATTCAGAAAACTGATCTTCACAGCTCCATAGAAAAAATAGGATAACATGCATATGTTACTCCAAAAATGCACGCGTGCGTGGAAATTCGTCTTACCAAAAGCATGGGTCGGACTACAGAGAAGCAGGTCCCTGCCAGCATAGCCGCAGAGTCTGAGTCTAACAATTACATCCTCACAAAACCGCCAGCAAATAAGAATGGAAAGAGAAGTGCACGGACACTGAACTTATTTCAAAGTCAGTACGAACATGCATGTGTGGCAGTTATTCGCAAGCCTTCGTAAGTACGGAGTAACATGCATGCATTTGCAGCTAGCCCCCCTTCACACGCGCACGTGCGTAAGCTAGCACTTTTCTGAAAAGAACTTATTTCTTCGTTACAAAAAGGAAGAGCCCTTGTCTGAATTAAACTGAAAGCGAGTCCAGATCCGACGTGCGATCGATCCATCACATTGCAAGTTGCAGCTAGCGTACATTTGGTCGTGTCGGATTCTTCTGAGATCTGAATCATGCATGCATCTCCTAGATCGCCTGAATGATACTGATGCAGGCCAAGGTCCAGTCAAACTCTGCTCTGCATATGACCTACCTGCCAGCAGGGTTAAGCTAATAGCTTCAGTTTTCTTACGTGTATTTGTTGATCTGATGCTGATGGTATCTGTATCGATCGACATCGATCTCGGGAACTTGTGCCGGTAGGCTGCAATGGCGGAGCGTGACCTATGACGAAGGAAGAGCCAGGATGGGCCAACGAAGTAATTTGTGGTCCGTGAGCCAGCAAGTGATGAGAGTTAGAAGAGAGGATAAGACCTGCCCGGTTCTCATGGGTCATATACCCTTCCAATTTCATTTTTGCATTTTTGGATGCTCGGGCCAAAGTCCAGCCATGATCCTCCGCCACTGATAGGCTGACACTGATGTATTGCATTTGCGTGGTAATCTAATCTAATCCAGTTGCCCAACACAACACAACAGTAGTGTATACAAATAGTTGAATAATAGAAGCTGTAGTCCATACACTGACAGTTGGACATCTTACATGGCTAACCGATAAAGATATACTAAAGACACTTCAACAAACCATTGGCAAGACAAAATGATATAGTTGGGCAAAGCGTATCATACTTTATAACATCCACGCCAATTTGATACCATTAAGCATATCAATCCACCCCTCTCTCACGATACGCTCACTACCATAAGAAAATATTATTCTAGATGGTTCAAATTCATCATTCCAAACGATTTTTTGAACCGTCTAGAAGCATATGTCAGGGATAAGTAGGTTTTATCCCGGACGACTTTTGAATTATCTGGGATTAAAGTATATACTAGACGGTCCAGAACCGTCTCGGATTGCCTTTCCTCATACATGAAACTTTGCGTTGATTCACTTGCATTTAGATTGTACAAAAGTCACAGACAAGAACATCGATCACTAAACATTTGGAACATCACTCAAAAACATCGTATCAAAGAAAAAATATACTCCCTCCATCCAACAATGTAAGGCGCGCACGCATCCCAAGATTAACAATTTGACCTATAATATTTTGGTTATGTGACACAAAAATGATATCATTAAAAAGTACTTTCAAAAACGAATCCAATGATACCACTTTTGTGTCACATAATTAAAATATTATAGGTCTAATTGTAAATCTTGAGATACGTGCGTGCCTTATATTGTTGGATAGAGGGAGTATTCCAAAAGTTGCGTTCATTCACTAAAAAACTTTGCATTAGAGAACCAAGGGGTGTGGGTACAAACAGTCCAGTGGTGTCAGGGGGATCGTCAGTGCAACCGAAGATCCCGATGGTCCAGGGCTCATAGCTCACCGACAGGACCTGGCTGCACTTGCTGCACCTCCTGTCCTTGAGCTGAGCGCACACGTATGTGGACACCAAATCAGATCTTCAGATGAGGGAAATTAGGGGATTGCACTGGAGGCCACCCCCGGCCAGATCTGGTGGCGACAGCGGCTCAGGAGCCAGATTCAGCCGTGTGAGGTCACTAAAGCGCGTTGCCGAGGGCTTCGAAGGTGAGCATGGCAACAGTGAAGGAGAGAAGCAAGGGGTGGGGTGAGGTTGAATCTGAGGGAGAGAGACCGTGAGGTGGAGAAAAAATGAGACATAGCGGCACATGGGAGGTGGAGTTCGGTCTTAGGGTTAGGAGGAGGTGCGGCCTGGAGACTTGTTGGGCTAGGCTAGCATCCGAAGAAAGGCAAACGCCTGAGATTTCAAACCGTCTAGGATTGAAGTCACAAACAATTTTAGTCACAACCGTCTATGATAGCCGACATATCTCAGACGATTGTTAATAAAAGACCATCTCGGATGTAAATTTTGTCCAAAAATTGTCTCGGATAAGTCTAATCAGTGACGGTTTTATAGAACCGTTTTAGATGAGGCGTCTGATTTAAGTGTCACGGCGGGGTTAGGCGGTGGTGGCACGGGCAGTGCCGCTCGAGAGAGAGAGGAGGAGGTGAGGGGTGAGGGTTGCGAGTGCGGGTGGGGGCGGCGGGGACACGGGCGACGGCGCGGACGGCCAGGACGTGGGCGGGCCAACTCGGGAGAGAGTGGAGGGATTGGGAGAGGTGGAGGGCACACGGGGTGAGGGATTGGGGGAGGTGGAGGGCACGCAGTGACAGCGGAGGTAATTTTCTCATTAACTTTAAGGGTAGATTTGAAAAAAAAGTGAGTGATAAGTTTGGGAGGCTGCTATTTCGTGGCTTCTCCTCAACCAACTGAATTTAGAAGTGTCTCACCACAATTTCTTCTTTTTGGCTTCTGACTTCTGGCTTCTGGAGGCCATGAAGCTAAAAAGAAGGGGGCAATTATCTCGGGCGGCAACCATGTCATACAAATACAATGGGCATTCGTGGCCGCCTTTTATTTCTGCGAGTTTGATGGAGAAGATCTGCAAGGTTCTCGCAACGAGAGCATCGTATATCGGGATGCGGACTCCCGGTGTGCAGTGTGTAAAGTGCATTGGACTCACTGACGCTGCATGCATGAAGCACCCACCCAATTACAGTAAGTAATTAAGCAGGAGTGAGTAAATCAGTGAGATAATTAAGCAGGATGCATGCATGTTTAATTACTCACTCATGTCTTGGAATGGGATCTGGTTCGAGTACCGAATTCTCCATTTTGAATTTGGACATCTTCAAATCCTTGAGCTGCTCCTCCATGGCTGATTTTGTGGCTGATTTGCCACCTCTGTCCTCATCATCATCGTCACTTGGGAGGGAGTAGGTTTCCAATTGGTAGCCAGGAACGGGAATGGATTCGAGCAGTATGGACGTCTCCGATTTGAATCTGGACATGATGTTCCGCAGTTCTGAGATCGATTTGAATCTGGAGTCGATCCCAATCTCTCTGCTGACTGCTAGTTTGATTTTCTCCCTTAAAAAGGGATGCTATCTGTTGAGCTGTGTAACTTAGTAAATACGTGAATGTTAAGGTAATAAAATGAAAAATAACAGGTATGTAATAGAAGTGCTTCGGTGGTGAAGCTTCCAGCAATTTCCCATTCATTCCTCCCCAACCTAAACATCCAAAGTCGAAATCTCTGAATTATAAAATGGTAGCAGAGCGATGATCCTTTTGATTTTACTGTGAAGTCGAGCTTGCCGGCGAGCTACAGGCAGTAGATCTTACGGTGCTTTGTCGCTGCAACTCGCTGCGATTTGGTGGAGTGAGGAAGAGCTGAATCCCATCGATTTGGTGGTCGATTTTCTCCATCACAATGCACTGCTGCAGCCGTTGTTCTCCTCATCGATTTGGTAGCACAAGGTCAGGCAGCTGGCTTCCATTGTCCCTCGGTACGTACCATTGGTTGGATTAATTAGTGTAGAGGCGAGTACTTATTTTCTTAGATAATGAAAAAGTAAAACTTCACCGATCTCTACACCTAACAATGCACACAAGTAATTATTATAAAATTGTTATTCAAACTTTAAATGAGCTATAAAGCAGCAAATGACATAAAATCAACTATTACATAGCCTGTTATTAAACCGTCAGCTAAACTGGGACATAAATCTCATAATAACCAACTCCAACCTCGTAGCCCCAGTAGTCATGTACTCTTGCTCTAAAGATTATCGTTGCAGTATAGACTACGATTACAGCCAATTAATACAGAAGAACAGTACGTACAAAAAATATATGAAATTCTTCTTATCAAAAACTATATCATTTCTACGTAACAACATCGACCCAAGTACTAACTAGTATTAAGGGCTGTGATTCTTGCTAGTGGTTCTTGCTGATTCACTTGTGCCTCTCCACTGCATCTGTGCTGCTAGTTCATTGTTGTTTATTGTTGATTTGTCTACCACATTAGTGCTACTGTATACTAGTTAGCACTTCTGTATGTTACTATTTTAAAGCCCCGTGGGAGATACTAGTGGAGAGAAGTTAGGCAATCCTAATATTGACAAGTTGTGTGACAGTATGCACAAATTGTTCGCTCAGCTTGTTGAGCAGACTCAGCAAAATTCTAAAGGAGATCACTTTGGATCCCAGCCCGGTTAAGCTTTCTAGACCTAGAAATTACTTCAGCTGGTCCCGTCATGCTGCTCTGATCTTACGGTCACATGGTCTTAAAAAAATTTGGATGACAAGGCTGCAAAACCGGAGGATGAGGTAGAGTTGGAACAATGGGAACAAAATCAACATCTGAGTTAAGGTGTAGTTGTTGGCATCCGTGGAGCCTTCAGTCCATGAGGTGAGCAGGTTGAGAATCTACAAACTGCGGCTGAAGTATGGCAGGAGATTGAAAATCAACTATCCGGAAAACAAACAAGATGCAAGTGACAAGAGTGCTTTATGAGATGAGACATCTTAAACAAGGTTAGAGAATTATAACCGTGCTTTATGAGACATCTTAAACAAGGTCAGAGAACTATAATCGAGTATGCCGGTGAACTGAAGAGATTGTACAGGGACCTCGAGTTCTTTCGCCTATTCAAGTCCAAAGATCCAAACGATTTGGCTCTGTTGTGTCAATGGTTTCAGCCAATTCTTGTGCAAACTTTTTTAGAAGGGCTAAATGCTGAGTTTGATTTTTGAAGACAAATGATCTACTCTGTTGTTGATTGGCCCACTCTCGATGAAGCAATCTCTAGCATTCTCGATGAGGAGACTCGCTTATTTAATCAGACCGAACCTCACATGTGTGTGCTGATGCTCGTGCCGTTGTTTCTTCACAGAGTCCTATTCCACCTTAATTGTTTCTAAGGATGATCGAGCAAATGCAACTAAGCTCAAGTACAGGAGGAAAGCAAAAGTCATATGTGACCACTGTAAGAAGGCTGGGCACTTAAAAAAAACTGCTTTGAATTGATCCGATATTCACCTGGTTGGTAGTAAAGACAGCATAGTAGACACAATATTGGTAATGCTCGAGAGAACAGGCATGATCGAGTACATGTCACTTCATTCGCAGGTGACTTATCAGTGGTAGCTGCACAAGCACTTGAGGATTTTAAGTCCAAACTGATTGCTGCTTCTACTAAAGGTACTTTGGGCTCTACCTCCAGTTTGCATGCATCCCGAGGTGTGGATTACTAACAGAACCCAAATAAAACTACTTCTACTTCTTGGATAATTGATTCTAGAGCTAGCAATCATATGAAAGGTTCCCCTAAAGAGTTCTCCTCTTATGTTCCTCTCTCGGGAAAGGATAGGGTCTGTATAGCTGATGGATCCTCAGCTCCTATTATTGGTTTCAGTCGATGTACTTGGCTTTATTTGCTAAAACAAAAATGTGATATTTTATCATCTTCCAAGGATTTCTATGCATAGGTTTGCAATCAATATGATGCAAAGGTTAAATTTTTTTGATCGGATAATGGCACTAAATTTGTTAATAGGGAGCTTGATCTTTTCTTATCCTCCAATGGAATTATACACCAAATTACATGCGTGAACGTCGCTGCTCAAAATGGTTTAGCTGAGAGAAAAAATAGATATTTATTGGAGGTTGCTCGTTCTCAGATGTTTACAATGACTGTACCAAAATTTCTTTGGGGCGCCGCGGTTAAAACAGCAGCTTATTTGATTAACCATATTCCTTCGCATGTTCTAAAATATAAAACCCTAGTAGAATGTTTGAGTGGCTCTAATCCTTTTATTGTTCCACCAAAGGTGTTTGATTGTGTTTGTTTTGTTCACGACTATAGAAACTCAGTGGGAAAGCTCGATCACTATGTTGTTCGTTGTGTGTTTGTTGGGTATTCTCCTACTTAGAAGGGCTATCGTTGTTGGTGCCTGGTTGAGCGACTTTCTTTTTGTGATTATGGATGTTACTTTTCGAGAAAATGAGCCATTTTATTCTCTTGCTGATGATACCTGTCATCCAATTTCCTCTACCACTCGTAGGATTGGTCGAGAGGGGGAGAATGATGATGGGAGAGGCATTTGTGTTGGCCCAGTTTCAATCCCTATTTTAGATGTGCCAAGGCCAGGGCAAACTGTACAGGGGGAAGAAAATTTAAACACTAATGAGGATCCTAGTGGCTCTAATGTTCATGAGGTACATGATAGTTGATGGAAAATTAGACAATTTCGTGATTAATTCCAGTAAACAATTTATGACTAAAACAAATATTAGCATACATAGCTCTAGCATACTAGGTGAACAGAACAGTAGCATCGCACATGCAACAGCAAGCATACTTAAAGACAGGATCAGATCACGGCGCACGTACTGATCGTTTGTAGATGAAGTAGCAGTGGCTGTTGCAGAAGCGATGTTGTTGACGACGACGTTGGTGAAGACGGGTCGAAGCAGACGGTGGCGGAGACGACGGTATGCGGCACCGCCTGACTTGGATGGAAGACGACCCGTGGTGACGGATGTGAGCAGTCGCGCGTAGCGCTTCCTAAAAACCTAATTCGTCCTCTCCCGGTGCAGGATCACAAGGACGAGAGGTTCCGGAGACCTGCTCTCCCTCTCGCCGGTGCACGCCGGCGTCTGGGATGGAGTAGATTACTGTGGCGGCGCAAGTACCGAGAGGAGGCAAAACCTTAATATTTTTTAATCTGTCTTTGGCTACAGCCGGTAAGTCATATATATAGGAGAGCCCACGCGGTCTCGTGTCGCGATCACAATCTAAACCGTTTAGGTTTCCAACATGTAAAACTTACCGATCAAGCAAACAACAAACTTGCCTGCCAAGAAACCAAAAAATAAAACGGCAAAAGGAAGGACCATTCACGCGTATGTCGCACGCCCGCGCCCTTCGGCCCGGCCCGTGCCCGTGCCCGAGCCCGGCCAGGCCAGGCCAGGCCAGGTGTAACACCTCAATTTTTCCGAGACCAGAATTTAGGGCCAACAAAAACTTTTTCTTAATAATACAAGTTAAGATGCATCATATTAAAACTTTTAAACCAATCCTGCCTCCGTTGAAACCCTAAAGTGTGTCAACCCAAAACCTTTCCCCTCTGTTCCTGTATCTTTGATCTCTGCTTTGTCGGGACTCTGTTCGGCAAATGCTCTCAAACCCTAATTCTTTCCTTCTGAGCTGCGGGTCAAAACCCTAACTCAACATTCGACTCTGCCACAACTCCGTGCATATATACACGAACATGTCAGAGGCATCATTCCAACCCCAGCTCTCCAGAACTTCGCATGTCCATTTCACCTCCATGCAAACCCCATATATGCAAAAATATCCAAGTGTATGTGGGCACATACACACCAAACCCTGAACTACTTTCCTCGGTAAAATCCTTTTACCACCTGTCACACCCTGATTTTCCAAAGCCCGAAAATTAGGGCTAACAAAAACTTTTTCGTTAATAATGTCAGCCGAAAACACACCCAATTAAAACCCTAATTCAAATCACGCCAAACCCTAACTCGTTTCTTTCCGAGCTTCGGAGCCAAACCCGGACACATGGGTTGACTCTATCGCAATCCTATGCGTATACATGAGTATACCGGCAAAACTTTTTCAAGTCTTAACTCCCATGACCTCCTACCATTATCCTGGCTCTGTTGCCACCTTGAATACACTTGACTCTCAGTGTATGTGGATATATATACACTTAAAACCCTAGCATGCTAACCACCTCTGGATCAATCCTATATGTATATATATATGAATTTCTCAAAGGTACAAGGGCATATACATCACGAAGCCCTAACACATCCTGCCTGCATCCATTTGAATTTCTACCACCTTTTCCCTCTCCCAGAGTTCATATACGCATACGTACCACCTGCAGCATGCGGTATCTGCCTCCAGTGCCATTATTCTGTACCATGGATTCTTTTGCCACCTCTCCCTCCCCAATAGTAGTCAACACCTAACGCCTACAGCCAGGCCCCTGTTCTCCATGCCAACACAACAAGGAGTCAGTGCCACCTCCCATGAGTTCTGAGTACTGTGCCCAATTTATACTGCTCACCTAAGCATCTGTCAACTCAATGTGATCTCTCCGTGCTGCGCCCTCTCTCCCTTCCCTTGCCCTTTTTCCCGACGTGTCAAACCGAGCTGTCCGTTCGTATGTGTGCGTGTCACTTTCTGTGGACCATGCACATGCATGCTGCCCCCGCTCACGCAACAGCAGCAAGGCTAGCAGCTCCCCTCCCCCTCTCGCATCTTTTCAACTTTGACTACTGTCCTCCCATTGCAATAAGCTGAGCACAAGTCCCTATTCTTTTCCTGCTCAACTACAGCTCATGCATGCCCCATTTATTTTGCCAAGTCGACTTGCTACCTGTGCACGCACGGTTTGACCAGCAACACTGCCAAACTATTTCTCCTCACCTGGCTACAACAGCAAGCAACTTTTTCATTCTCACACGCCAATTCAAAGCCAGCTGCCCATGTCCTTCCCTCTGCCAAGCTGCTCACTTGCTAAGTACCAGCACCAGCTCACTGCCACCTTTTTCGACGCGCACGCCTCCCTCTCACGTCCCCTCACCTCACACATCCCTTCACTGCCAGCTCTCCTCCACCTCAGTGAACTCCATAGCTCCTTCCCTGGTTTCTTCCCCAAGCCCTACTCTCCTATACCAGGTCAACCAGCTAGTATGGAATCAATGCCTAACATTTCTATGTCCGCAGTACGAGCCATCACCTCCCCGTGTAGCTCCACAGCAAGCTCTACCGACAGCACGGCACCAGCCAGCTGCAAACCAGCCGAGCTCCACAGCGGCCATGGCCTCAGCTCATCGCCTGCCGCCGCCTATAAAAGGAATGCCGAGCTGCCCTCCTTCACCTCCAAACCGAGCCATCTTCTTCCTCCCCCATCTCCTACAGCAGCCAAAGCCCATTCTTCTCCATCTCCTTCCACGGCTGCAGTCGTCGCAGCTCAGGCGCCGTGCCCGAGCACTGCCTCACCAACGCTGCTCGGATCCACCCCGCTGGACATCACCGAGCCGAGCTCCACCGCAGCTGCTCCGCTCACCTCCCCAGCACCCCGGGCCTACTGCTCCACCACCGGACCCGCCGCAACCCCTTTCGGCCGCCACTCCTCGCTACCAGTGGAGGAGCCTCGGTGAGCCCCGGCTCCAGCCCAAGGCACCGCCGCCGTAAGGCCCCTGCCGCTCCGCGCCCTCCAGACCCGAGCACCACCGCCGCCAGGTCGGGCCGCCGCCCGCCACCCGCCGTTCCCCTGCTCCGGGTAAGCCGCCGCCTGCCCAGATCCACGCCGCCGCTCCAGCACCAGCCAAAGCCGGCTGCCGCTGCCGCCGCCAACGCCACCCCTTCTCACCTCCGGTAAGGGCCATCCCAAGCTCCACAACTCACCGCCACCGATTGAATCGCCGCCGCAGCTGCTCGCCCCGCCCCAAGATCGCCGCCGGTGTTTCCCTCTGCTGCCGTCGCCGCCTCCCCTTCCTTGCTCCGGCCGAGCCCCAAATCCCCATTCCCCTCAGTCCCCGCCGCCGGCGCCTATCCTCCTTCCCCATTCCTTCCTTTTTCCTTTGGTAGGAATTTTCCTCTGCTCTGACTGCTCAGTATAGATAACCGAGTTCTATAAGTAGCAAGTGCTGGTTATATGTTAGTGAGTTAGCCCGTTAAGTAGTTAATTAGCTCGTTTAGTAGTTAATTAGCCCGTTAGGTAGTTAAATTAGCTCGTTAAGTGGTTAAATTAGCTCATTAAGTAGTTAATTAGCTCGCTAAGTAGTTAATTAGCTCGCTAAGTAGTTAATTAGCTCGTTAAGTAGTTAATTAGCTAGTTAAGTAGTTAACTAGCTAATTAGTAGTTAACTAGTAGTTAGTTAGCTGATTAGTGATTAGTTAGTTAATTGGTTAATTAGTTAGTGATTAGTTAATTAGTTGATTAGTAGTTGGTTAGTTAACTAGTTAGGTAATTAGTTAATTAATTAGTTAGTTAGTGAATTAGTTCACTAGTTAGCTATTTAGTTAGTTCAGCAATTAGCTGGCTGGAGTGTTGAAACCTAGCTCAGAGTATTTCCTGTCTTCTTAAAAAAAACGCTGCAGATGCTATATACGTTCACCCAGTGTAGCTCCAAAATAAACCAACTTAACACGTCTTTATTTTATGTACGTATATAATAATTACCTAGGGAAAATCTTGTTCTCGTAAACTAAGCTGAATGAACCTAAGTTTCACGCTAGGAGACAAGTACTCAGGGTTCCACCGTTCGTCCAAAAATCAAAACCCTAATTGTATCCTTAGACCTTAGCTGCGAACAAACCAAGTTACCCGAGGTTCTAAAAGTCGTTACACGTATACAACCAGGACAACCGTGACGGCAAACGTAATCGTATGCTTTTCGAGAACCCTAAAACCCTAACTCTTAACATTTATCGAGAAGCCCTAGCGACAGGTGTATGCAAAGATCTTCCGAAAACCCTAGAACCCTAACGCGGCATGAGTCTAAGGTTTATGCTGTTGTCAGGATAACCTGAAGCATCCGATCCTATTATTCTAAAAGCCCTGTCACCACGGCAGCTACTTCTTTCATTGCGGCAAGCTACTGTCGCAGCTCCTTTGCCCTGTCGTGGCAACCTCTTTTCCCCGCCACGGTGGCAACGCGGCAACCTCTCCGTCACCATGGCAGTACCCCGCCGCGACAGCCCTTTTTGTCCCCCGCGACAGCACCGCGGCAAACCATCCTCTGCCGCGACAAGCCAGTTCCCCGCCGCGGCAAGCTGTGCCCTACCGTGGCAGCGCCGCGACAGCCTCTCTCCCGCCGCGGCAACTGCCGTTGCCACCTTCCTCCGCCATGGTAAACCTCTACCGTCGCCGCATTGCTCTTACCGCAGCAAAACCTTGTCCCTGCTGCCTAACTCCTACCGTGTCGAGCTATCGTCGCCTACCACTTCACTCCTACCGCGGCAGCAAGCTATCTCCGCGCCCTATTTATTTCCGGTAGCTCCTTAGAATCAAATAGCCTGTCAATAGCGTTATGATTTCATGTGCTGAAGTTTCTGATTCAATGTTATTTGGTTCTTCTTTGCATCGTTGATTTATTCGCCGTTCTTTTCGACGTGTAGATACAACGTTAGGAAGTATCGCGCGAAGGAACTCGGACAACTGCCGGATCGAATTCAAGACCAAGACCGGGACAATATTGCCAGGCAAGCTTTCCCACTTTGATCATGTCGAAATCCCATATATGCAAAGTTATGAATATTTTGTTTACGAACTCTGCATGCTATGTGATTATAAACGATATTTTATGTAGAGGTAGTTATACCCATTAGTTGCAAGATACCTAGGTCCGAATATCCCTCCTTGTAACCCTAGGTATATTCAGCAGTCGACTCTCGACCGTTGAATAATTAAGGTTATAGGTGTTAACCATGCTTAGCCCTGCTATAGTCAAAAATCAAGTTTTATTCGTCCCGTTGGGACATGGGAAAAACAAACCCTCAGATAGCATAAGCTGTCCGAGGTGACTTTCACAAATAAAGGTTTATCACAAATCAAAAGAAAAGAGGAGATGATTTGGATTCGGGCGAGAGTATTAAGGGCAGCCAGGGGCTGTAGAGGAATTGATGATGGCACGGTCGTCCGGGAACGATCGTGGGTTGAGGAAATGGAGTCTCGCTCGAATCAGTTAAGGACCGAGCCTAAGTGCCGCTAAACCGGTTCCATTACCGTACGTCCACATGTCCTTTATGGGAAGGACTTGGCTTAGTACCCCGGCAAGTATTAGGGTTTGGACCCGTGGGAAGTAGGGAGTTAGTGCTAGGTGTTTTAAGTCCTAGAGGATCCACCTACGCTAGGCGGGAGGTGCTGATACGACACAAAGGTGGAGAGCCCCAATTTGATGTCCAGGACATGCAAACTTGGGTATTCACCTAGCGGGTCCAACTCTAGTATGGAAGCGGGCGAAGGTCTCGTTGTAGTAACCTTGGTAGTATACTGGGCCCGGTATGCCCCAGGGTGACCTACATCTTGTGGGTAAAGCCGTACAACCTCTGCAGAGTGTTAAAAACTATTCGAATAGCCGCGTCCTCGGTTATGGACATGAACTGGCAAGGCCACACACTGGTTAGACTAAGTGTTGTTTGCGAAAGCATGGGAAAAGGGATTAAGGACGTGGGCATGATGTGTCCACAGAGGGCAATTTACGCTACAGGCTGGTAGCAAGGAATTGCCGGAGGAGTAGGCTAGCCGTGTGATTCGGGATACACGGGCTGAGCCAGGGGCACTCGCTGAGCTATCCAGGATAGTGTCAGTTTGAGTGTTGTACCGAGAAGCTAGACATGTTGCCCAGGGTAATATGGTCTGAGCTGTCTCGAGGATTGTAAGGAGGTAGCCGGGTCTACCTCGGGAGGATTCTGTTCATTTTACTTTAAACAGTTTTACTAATTTGCTTTTGAATCTACTATTCAAGTATTTAAATTACGCACTTACTTTTCCGCACATTAAACAGCTTAGAGTAGAGCTATTCCTTGTTTATCCTCTGCATAAATTATTTCCGTATACTCCTTCCTGTGGGAATAGCTTGCGAGTACATTCAATGTACTCACCTGGCTTGTTGATTTGGCCAGACGAAGAAGACATCAGACCTGAAGATAAGATTACAGACGCGAACGCTAGGGTGTAATCCCCAGTCAGTTGCCTGTCGGGTATGGCATACTGATGGGCCACCTCTCCGTTGGATTTCCGCTGCAAGTTTATAGCCGTTGGGCTACAGGTATCAGATTATCGACCTTAACGGTCTATTCAATTATTTACGCACGTATGACGATGATATACAGGTTAACTCGTGTGTATCGGCTACTGATCCAGGGACCGGTACAGTGATCACGAGGAAGTTCCCGGCTTAAAAACCGGGGGCGCCACAGCTTGGTATCAGAGCCATACTGACTGTAGATTAACCCTAGTTAGCACGGACGTTAGATGTAAACCCTAGGTGAAAATAATATTTTCATAAATATACAAACTTATTATAAGTGTGGGTTCTATCTTCGCAACTCTCTTAGTTCTCCTCTTACCTATGTTGCTCTAAGAGAAACACAGAATTTTCCCTATTCTCTCGTCTACTTCAAGCATTTAGACTATTCTAGCAAAGTAAGTAACGAGACCTTTACTGATGAAGCAAGAATCCGCCAACCCTACCGAAGATCAAGAAGAATTGCGTCGTCACGCCATCCAAGACACTCGTCAAGACTCGCCACTAACGGGTCGATACCAACACTTCAACCTTTCCGACTCATGACATCAAGAGTGTGGACGTTCGTGAAGGAAACACTGCACCAAGTGGAAGAGACCCGTCAGCATGTGACACTGATGCTCCACCGAGGACAGCGACCCCAGGTATCGACCAAGTAGATTCAACCCCTAAGGCTAGGTTCCTAGACCTCGCTCGTCGCGAACAGCGAGATAGGTACCCCTCCCTAGTTAGAGTGCTAGACGCCTTCTGCGGTATATATATGATACTCAACGATGTTCTTTGCGACGCATTTGCTATTCCATGTTTCCTGGTTTGTTTGAAAAATGTGACCTGCACATACGTCTTCCGACGCATGTAGCAGTCACCTCCACTGTTGAGTAGTCAATAAGTCTTACCTCATCTTCCGACTAAACAAGCCCTGTCGCCCCCTCCGTCAAACACCTTTTCCTGGATTCTCTCCGAAATTCCCTCTCTCTGTCAGCCTGATGTTGATTTCCTCTGACAACTTTGACCTCGCTACGCCTGTAAGCCAGCGACCGGATAAGACGCGAGCCTCCGTCGTATCCCGAAGCAATCTTTCCTTGGAACTCTCGTTGACCCTCCATATTGCCAAGAGGCTATATAAAGCCCCATCTCCGCTTTTGTGAGGCACACTCGTGCCACTTCTCCTTTGTCATCCAAGCACCCAATTTCGACAGCAAAATACTTAGCCGTAGTACTCCTTTTTCCTGCCCAACCTTCCTGATAAGCATGTCGTCCCGTGGCGCCATACTTCAAATGACTATTGCCGCAGAGTTCACCGGATTTCCAGCTATTCTTTGGTCCATGGTTCAGCAGATCCTTGGAGCAACACTACGCCCCGTGTACCGTGTGTACCTGGGGAGTGCCTCCTGCTCCTTGCATGAATTCTGGGCAGAAGTTCATATCTACCCAGCCGCCACCAACCGAGTTTTCCCCCTCCGCTTCATCGGGAAAACCGTGCCTACTTCTCCGATGGCCATCCAAATGGCTGCGATGGAAGCTATCTCTTGCCTGCACTACCAGGTTCCTAACGCGAACCAGCGTGCTTATCTCCTCTACCCCATTCGTGCCCCTGTAGGAGACGCCGTGTTCACCGACGCACAGCAAGAAGAAGACGCGGCAGTGGTCCACGCCAACCGTTACATCGCCGCCCAGCACGACTTGATTTCCCAGCTGGCAGACTCCTGGATCATGTCGCTCAACAGCCTCGATTCTCCGCCTTGCCCCAGCGACCCCTCAGTACCGTCTGCGCATGCTTCCGAAGCCGACGAGTTGCCACTGTCAAGAATGATGACACCCGGAGGAGGCCTCCGCCGCCGCCAGGAACGACAGCACCTCCTAGAGCTCTTCCCCTCCTCAGAGGACGAAAATCTCCGTGGCAGAACGGCTCCGCCCCGTGCTACCCGTCTATTCTAGGCCAAATAGTTGAGGCACCTCGAGGTTGAGTTAGCCCCCTTCGTGCCACTAGTTTTATGTGTGTTTTTCTTGTTTTGATGCTTACCCAAGAAATTTACTCCCTTCAGTATTAAGGTGCGCCTGCTCGATACGCCCCTAGGCGTATGGATAGGTTCATGTCGGTCTTCTTGTCATTTTATGTGTTTTGTTATAATGCTGCTTATACCTAGACCCTGTGCCTCAAGCACGATGTATGGGTATGCTAAGTGCCTCTAGACACCTATATATGTGTGTGCTATATTGGTTCTTCTCGCAGTTTTATTTGCGTCTTGGTGGACTATTCCCCAATCGCAACGGCATCGCCGTACATTGATGATTGCTCTTGTGCGACACCAATACCCCATGCTATTTCCCTCTTATCTAGTTACCACTCTCCCCCTTTCCTGGACACGACGATTAACATCTGGAAACAAAAAAATTACAGGATGGACAAGTCAAGTAATCAAAGAGAAGAAATTTCCCCAGTACAGAGTTCGGATCCACCTCATTCCTCTGACAGGCCATCTCAGTCAACACCTGAAGCCACGGCTTCACCTTACCAGCAAAAGACGACGGGAAAAGATAAACCACGTCAAGATGTTGATAAGATAGCCAAAGGAAGATGTTTCCTTTGCGATCAACCTGGCCATCATGTCTTCAAATGCCCCCTCAAGAAACCAGTTAATCCACACGTTTGCTCACGATGTGGTGAAAAGGGACACTTCAGGAAGCAATGCCCCGACAACTGCTCCGACTGTAACACCACCCACCTGAATGAAGAATGCCCGATGAGCCAAGTCACCTGTTACCTCTGTGAGGCAGACGACCACGTTCCAGCACAATGCCCTATGGAACCCGTAATAACAACCACCCTCCGAGACCTTGTGAACTCGGCCAGAAATGAGCACCGCGACCTAATCAACACTCGGAAACGAAGGAATAACAAGCAGCATGATCCGGAGAACCCTTGCAAACGATCTCACCACAGGAAGAGACAATCCTTCGAAGTTGTCAGCCAACCACACAAACGGGAATCATCCCCAGCATCTCAACTCAACAGCTGGGACAAACAAGATTTCCAGAAGAACAAGACCCGCCTCAAATTTTCCACCGCCCTTAACAAAAACCCCAGGAATGATACCTGTGACTATTGTGAAGAACTTGGACACTTCGTCCGTCAATGCCCTAAGATGCCTCGGAACTCCACTTTCAAGGCACAACTACCGCGAGTCGACACCGAAGACGCTCCGCCACAACCTAAAGCTACAGACAAGAAGTACCCAGAACTCCCGCGAGGAGCACGCGAACCCCTTCGACGCTAAGGAAGAGCGCAAAGCCCGGACACATCCCCGATGTTCACCACAGAACCCTGTATTTCGAAGAATCGTCACATCCCAAAAGAGATGTCGATAAAACCCTATTATAAAGGCAATAGCCTTTTCCTTAAGGGGGGTAGCCTAGAGAAATTGGATGAAGGACCTGTGTTGGATCTGTAAAGACTATCTGTAAACGGAAGACCCTTGCTGTTCTCCTCCGTTCTTTCTCCTAATCTGTCTGAATCTCGAGGACGAGATTCCTTTTAAGGGGGGTAGGTTTGTCACACCCTGATTTTCCAAAGCCCGAAAATTAGGGCTAACAAAAACTTTTTCGTTAATAATGTCAGCCGAAAACACACCCAATTAAAACCCTAATTCAAATCACGCCAAACCCTAACTCGTTTCTTTCCGAGCTTCGGAGCCAAACCCGGACACATGGGTTGACTCTATCGCAATCCTATGCGTATACATGAGTATACCGGCAAAACTTTTTCAAGTCTTAACTCCCATGACCTCCTACCATTATCCTGGCTCTGTTGCCACCTTGAATACACTTGACTCTCAGTGTATGTGGATATATATACACTTAAAACCCTAGCATGCTAACCACCTCTGGATCAATCCTATATGTATATATATATGAATTTCTCAAAGGTACAAGGGCATATACATCACGAAGCCCTAACACATCCTGCCTGCATCCATTTGAATTTCTACCACCTTTTCCCTCTCCCAGAGTTCATATACGCATACGTACCACCTGCAGCATGCGGTATCTGCCTCCAGTGCCATTATTCTGTACCATGGATTCTTTTGCCACCTCTCCCTCCCCAATAGTAGTCAACACCTAACGCCTACAGCCAGGCCCCTGTTCTCCATGCCAACACAACAAGGAGTCAGTGCCACCTCCCATGAGTTCTGAGTACTGTGCCCAATTTATACTGCTCACCTAAGCATCTGTCAACTCAATGTGATCTCTCCGTGCTGCGCCCTCTCTCCCTTCCCTTGCCCTTTTTCCCGACGTGTCAAACCGAGCTGTCCGTTCGTATGTGTGCGTGTCACTTTCTGTGGACCATGCACATGCATGCTGCCCCCGCTCACGCAACAGCAGCAAGGCTAGCAGCTCCCCTCCCCCTCTCGCATCTTTTCAACTTTGACTACTGTCCTCCCATTGCAATAAGCTGAGCACAAGTCCCTATTCTTTTCCTGCTCAACTACAGCTCATGCATGCCCCATTTATTTTGCCAAGTCGACTTGCTACCTGTGCACGCACGGTTTGACCAGCAACACTGCCAAACTATTTCTCCTCACCTGGCTACAACAGCAAGCAACTTTTTCATTCTCACACGCCAATTCAAAGCCAGCTGCCCATGTCCTTCCCTCTGCCAAGCTGCTCACTTGCTAAGTACCAGCACCAGCTCACTGCCACCTTTTTCGACGCGCACGCCTCCCTCTCACGTCCCCTCACCTCACACATCCCTTCACTGCCAGCTCTCCTCCACCTCAGTGAACTCCATAGCTCCTTCCCTGGTTTCTTCCCCAAGCCCTACTCTCCTATACCAGGTCAACCAGCTAGTATGGAATCAATGCCTAACATTTCTATGTCCGCAGTACGAGCCATCACCTCCCCGTGTAGCTCCACAGCAAGCTCTACCGACAGCACGGCACCAGCCAGCTGCAAACCAGCCGAGCTCCACAGCGGCCATGGCCTCAGCTCATCGCCTGCCGCCGCCTATAAAAGGAATGCCGAGCTGCCCTCCTTCACCTCCAAACCGAGCCATCTTCTTCCTCCCCCATCTCCTACAGCAGCCAAAGCCCATTCTTCTCCATCTCCTTCCACGGCTGCAGTCGTCGCAGCTCAGGCGCCGTGCCCGAGCACTGCCTCACCAACGCTGCTCGGATCCACCCCGCTGGACATCACCGAGCCGAGCTCCACCGCAGCTGCTCCGCTCACCTCCCCAGCACCCCGGGCCTACTGCTCCACCACCGGACCCGCCGCAACCCCTTTCGGCCGCCACTCCTCGCTACCAGTGGAGGAGCCTCGGTGAGCCCCGGCTCCAGCCCAAGGCACCGCCGCCGTAAGGCCCCTGCCGCTCCGCGCCCTCCAGACCCGAGCACCACCGCCGCCAGGTCGGGCCGCCGCCCGCCACCCGCCGTTCCCCTGCTCCGGGTAAGCCGCCGCCTGCCCAGATCCACGCCGCCGCTCCAGCACCAGCCAAAGCCGGCTGCCGCTGCCGCCGCCAACGCCACCCCTTCTCACCTCCGGTAAGGGCCATCCCAAGCTCCACAACTCACCGCCACCGATTGAATCGCCGCCGCAGCTGCTCGCCCCGCCCCAAGATCGCCGCCGGTGTTTCCCTCTGCTGCCGTCGCCGCCTCCCCTTCCTTGCTCCGGCCGAGCCCCAAATCCCCATTCCCCTCAGTCCCCGCCGCCGGCGCCTATCCTCCTTCCCCATTCCTTCCTTTTTCCTTTGGTAGGAATTTTCCTCTGCTCTGACTGCTCAGTATAGATAACCGAGTTCTATAAGTAGCAAGTGCTGGTTATATGTTAGTGAGTTAGCCCGTTAAGTAGTTAATTAGCTCGTTTAGTAGTTAATTAGCCCGTTAGGTAGTTAAATTAGCTCGTTAAGTGGTTAAATTAGCTCATTAAGTAGTTAATTAGCTCGCTAAGTAGTTAATTAGCTCGCTAAGTAGTTAATTAGCTCGTTAAGTAGTTAATTAGCTAGTTAAGTAGTTAACTAGCTAATTAGTAGTTAACTAGTAGTTAGTTAGCTGATTAGTGATTAGTTAGTTAATTGGTTAATTAGTTAGTGATTAGTTAATTAGTTGATTAGTAGTTGGTTAGTTAACTAGTTAGGTAATTAGTTAATTAATTAGTTAGTTAGTGAATTAGTTCACTAGTTAGCTATTTAGTTAGTTCAGCAATTAGCTGGCTGGAGTGTTGAAACCTAGCTCAGAGTATTTCCTGTCTTCTTAAAAAAAACGCTGCAGATGCTATATACGTTCACCCAGTGTAGCTCCAAAATAAACCAACTTAACACGTCTTTATTTTATGTACGTATATAATAATTACCTAGGGAAAATCTTGTTCTCGTAAACTAAGCTGAATGAACCTAAGTTTCACGCTAGGAGACAAGTACTCAGGGTTCCACCGTTCGTCCAAAAATCAAAACCCTAATTGTATCCTTAGACCTTAGCTGCGAACAAACCAAGTTACCCGAGGTTCTAAAAGTCGTTACACGTATACAACCAGGACAACCGTGACGGCAAACGTAATCGTATGCTTTTCGAGAACCCTAAAACCCTAACTCTTAACATTTATCGAGAAGCCCTAGCGACAGGTGTATGCAAAGATCTTCCGAAAACCCTAGAACCCTAACGCGGCATGAGTCTAAGGTTTATGCTGTTGTCAGGATAACCTGAAGCATCCGATCCTATTATTCTAAAAGCCCTGTCACCACGGCAGCTACTTCTTTCATTGCGGCAAGCTACTGTCGCAGCTCCTTTGCCCTGTCGTGGCAACCTCTTTTCCCCGCCACGGTGGCAACGCGGCAACCTCTCCGTCACCATGGCAGTACCCCGCCGCGACAGCCCTTTTTGTCCCCCGCGACAGCACCGCGGCAAACCATCCTCTGCCGCGACAAGCCAGTTCCCCGCCGCGGCAAGCTGTGCCCTACCGTGGCAGCGCCGCGACAGCCTCTCTCCCGCCGCGGCAACTGCCGTTGCCACCTTCCTCCGCCATGGTAAACCTCTACCGTCGCCGCATTGCTCTTACCGCAGCAAAACCTTGTCCCTGCTGCCTAACTCCTACCGTGTCGAGCTATCGTCGCCTACCACTTCACTCCTACCGCGGCAGCAAGCTATCTCCGCGCCCTATTTATTTCCGGTAGCTCCTTAGAATCAAATAGCCTGTCAATAGCGTTATGATTTCATGTGCTGAAGTTTCTGATTCAATGTTATTTGGTTCTTCTTTGCATCGTTGATTTATTCGCCGTTCTTTTCGACGTGTAGATACAACGTTAGGAAGTATCGCGCGAAGGAACTCGGACAACTGCCGGATCGAATTCAAGACCAAGACCGGGACAATATTGCCAGGCAAGCTTTCCCACTTTGATCATGTCGAAATCCCATATATGCAAAGTTATGAATATTTTGTTTACGAACTCTGCATGCTATGTGATTATAAACGATATTTTATGTAGAGGTAGTTATACCCATTAGTTGCAAGATACCTAGGTCCGAATATCCCTCCTTGTAACCCTAGGTATATTCAGCAGTCGACTCTCGACCGTTGAATAATTAAGGTTATAGGTGTTAACCATGCTTAGCCCTGCTATAGTCAAAAATCAAGTTTTATTCGTCCCGTTGGGACATGGGAAAAACAAACCCTCAGATAGCATAAGCTGTCCGAGGTGACTTTCACAAATAAAGGTTTATCACAAATCAAAAGAAAAGAGGAGATGATTTGGATTCGGGCGAGAGTATTAAGGGCAGCCAGGGGCTGTAGAGGAATTGATGATGGCACGGTCGTCCGGGAACGATCGTGGGTTGAGGAAATGGAGTCTCGCTCGAATCAGTTAAGGACCGAGCCTAAGTGCCGCTAAACCGGTTCCATTACCGTACGTCCACATGTCCTTTATGGGAAGGACTTGGCTTAGTACCCCGGCAAGTATTAGGGTTTGGACCCGTGGGAAGTAGGGAGTTAGTGCTAGGTGTTTTAAGTCCTAGAGGATCCACCTACGCTAGGCGGGAGGTGCTGATACGACACAAAGGTGGAGAGCCCCAATTTGATGTCCAGGACATGCAAACTTGGGTATTCACCTAGCGGGTCCAACTCTAGTATGGAAGCGGGCGAAGGTCTCGTTGTAGTAACCTTGGTAGTATACTGGGCCCGGTATGCCCCAGGGTGACCTACATCTTGTGGGTAAAGCCGTACAACCTCTGCAGAGTGTTAAAAACTATTCGAATAGCCGCGTCCTCGGTTATGGACATGAACTGGCAAGGCCACACACTGGTTAGACTAAGTGTTGTTTGCGAAAGCATGGGAAAAGGGATTAAGGACGTGGGCATGATGTGTCCACAGAGGGCAATTTACGCTACAGGCTGGTAGCAAGGAATTGCCGGAGGAGTAGGCTAGCCGTGTGATTCGGGATACACGGGCTGAGCCAGGGGCACTCGCTGAGCTATCCAGGATAGTGTCAGTTTGAGTGTTGTACCGAGAAGCTAGACATGTTGCCCAGGGTAATATGGTCTGAGCTGTCTCGAGGATTGTAAGGAGGTAGCCGGGTCTACCTCGGGAGGATTCTGTTCATTTTACTTCAAACAGTTTTACTAATTTGCTTTTGAATCTACTATTCAAGTATTTAAATTACGCACTTACTTTTCCGCACATTAAACAGCTTAGAGTAGAGCTATTCCTTGTTTATCCTCTGCATAAATTATTTCCGTATACTCCTTCCTGTGGGAATAGCTTGCGAGTACATTCAATGTACTCACCTGGCTTGTTGATTTGGCCAGACGAAGAAGACATCAGACCTGAAGATAAGATTACAGACGCGAACGCTAGGGTGTAATCCCCAGTCAGTTGCCTGTCGGGTATGGCATACTGATGGGCCACCTCTCCGTTGGATTTCCGCTGCAAGTTTATAGCCGTTGGGCTACAGGTATCAGATTATCGACCTTAACGGTCTATTCAATTATTTACGCACGTATGACGATGATATACAGGTTAACTCGTGTGTATCGGCTACTGATCCAGGGACCGGTACAGTGATCACGAGGAAGTTCCCGGCTTAAAAACCGGGGGCGCCACAGCTTGGTATCAGAGCCATACTGACTGTAGATTAACCCTAGTTAGCACGGACGTTAGATGTAAACCCTAGGTGAAAATAATATTTTCATAAATATACAAACTTATTATAAGTGTGGGTTCTATCTTCTCAACTCTCTTAGTTCTCCTCTTACCTATGTTGCTCTAAGAGAAACACAGAGTTTTCCCTATTCTCTCGTCTACTTCAAGCATTTAGGCTATTCTAGCAAAGTAAGTAACGAGACCTTTACTGATGAAGCAAGAATCCGCCAACCCTACCGAAGATCAAGAAGAATTGCGTCGTCACGCCATCCAGGACACTCGTCGAGACTCGCCACTAACGGGTCGATATCAACACTTCAACCTTTCCGACTCATGACGTCAAGAGTGTGGAAGTTCGTGAAGGAAACACTGCATTGAGTGGAAGAGACCCGTCAACGTGTGACACTAATGCCCCGCCAAGGACAGCGACCCCAAGCATCGACCGAGTGGACTAAACCCCATAAGGTTAGGTTGCTAGACCTCGCTCGTCGCGAACAGCGAGATAGGTACCCCTCCCTAGTTAGAGTGCTAGACGTCCTTCTGTGTATATATATGATACCCTACGATGTTCTTTGCGACGCATTTGCTATTTCATGTTTTCTTGTTTGTTTGAAAAATGTGACCTGCACATACGTCTTCCGACGCATGTAGCAGTCACCTCCACTGTTGAGTAGTCAATAAGTCTTACCTCATCTTCCGACTAAACAAGCCCTGCCGTCCCCTCCGTCAAACACCTTTTCCTGGATTCTCTCCGAAATTCCCTCTCTCTGTCAGCCTGATGTTGATTTCCTCTGACAACTTTGACCTCGCTCGCCTGTAAGCCAGCGACCGGATAAGACGCGAGCCTCCGTCGTATCCCGAAGCAATCTTTCCTTGGAACTCTCGTTGACCCTCCATATTGCCAAGAGGCTATATAAAGCCCCATCTCCGCTTTTGTGAGGCACACTCGTGCCACTTCTCCTTTGTCATCCAAGCACCCAATTTCGCCAGCAAAATACTTAGCCGTAGTACTCCTTTTTCCTGCCCAACCTTCCTGATAAGCATGTCGTCCCGTGGCGCCATACTTCAAATGACTATTGCCGCAGAGTTCACCGGATTTCCAGCTATTCTTTGGTCCATGGTTCAGCAGATCCTTGGAGCGACACTACGCCCCGTGTACCGTGTGTACCTGGGGAGTGCCTCCTGCTCCTTGCATGAATTCTGGGCAGAAGTTCATATCTACCCAGCCGCCACCAACCGAGTTTTCCCCCTCCGCTTCATCGGGAAAACCGTGCCTACTTCTCCGATGGCCATCCAAATGGCTGCGTGGGAAGCTATCTCTCGCCTGCACTACCAGGTTCCTAACGCGAACCAGCGTGCTTATCTCCTCTACCCCATTCGTGCCCCTGTAGGAGACGCCGTGTTCACCGACGCACAGCAAGAAGAAGACGCGGCAGTGGCCCACGCCAACCGCTACATCGCCGCCCAGCACGACTTGATTACCCAGCTGGCGGACTCCTGGATCATGTCGCTCAACAGCCTCGATTCTCCGCCTTGCCCCAGCGACCCCTCAGTACCGTCTGCACATGCTTCCGAAGCCGACGAGTTGCCACTGTCAAGAATGATGACACCCGGAGGAAGCCTCCGCCACCGTAGGAACAACAACACCTCCTAGAGCTCTTCCCCTTCCTCTGAGGACGAAAATCTCCGTGGCAGAACGGCTCCGCCCCGTGCTACCCGTCGAATCTAGGCCAAATAGTCGAGGCACCCTGAGGTTGGATTAGCCCCCTCCGTGCCACTAGTTTTATGTGTGTTTTTCTTGTTTTGATGCTTGCCCGAGAAATTTCCTCCTGCCCTTCAGTATTAAGGTGCGCCTGCTCGATACGCTCCTAGGCGTATGGATAGGTTCATGTCGGTCTTCTTGTCATTTTATGTGTTTTGTTATAATGCTGCTTATACCTAGACACCCTGTGCCTCAAGCACGATGTATGGGTATGCTAAGTGCCTCTAGACACCTATATATGTGTGTGCTATATTGGTTCTTCTCGCAGTTTTATTTGCGTCTTGGTGGACCATTCCCCAACCGCAACGGCATCGCCCTGTATTGATGATTGCTCTTGTGCGATACCAATACCCCCTGTTATTTCCCTCTTATCTAGTTGCCACTCTCCCCCTTTCCTTGACACGACGATTAACATCTGGAAACAAAAAATTACAGGATGGACAAGTCAAGTAATCAAAGAGAAGAAATTTCCCCAGTACAGAGTTCGGATCCACCTCATTCCTCTGACAGGCCATCTCAGTCAACACCTGAAGCCACGGCTTCATCTTACCAGCAAAAGACGACGGGAAAAGATAAACCACGTCAAGATGTTGATAAGATAGCCAAGGGAAGATGTTTCCTTTGCGATCAACCTGGCCATCATGTCTTCAAATGCCCCCTCAAGAAACCAGTTAATCCACACGCTTGCTCACGATGTGGTGAAAAGGGACACTTCAGGAAGCAATGCCCCGACAACTGCTCCGACTGTAACACCACCCACCTGAATGAAGAATGCCCGATGAGCCAAGTCACCTGTTACCTCTGTGAGGCATACGACCACGTTCCAGCACAATGCCCTATGGAACCCGTAATAACAACCACCCTCCGAGACCTTGTGAACTCGGCCAGAAATGAACACCGCGACCTAATCAACACTCGGAAACGAAGGAATAACAAGCAGCATGATCCGGAGAACCCTTGCAAACGATCTCACCACAGGAAGAGACAATCCTTCGAAGTCGTCAGCCATCCACACAAACGGGAAGCATCCCCAGCATCTCAACTCAACAGCTGGGACAAACAAGATTTCCAGAAGAACAAGACCCGCCTTAATTCTTTTCGCCGCCCCTTACAAAAACCCCAGGAATGATACCTGTTACTATTGCGAAGAACTTGGACACTTCGTCCCGTCAATGCCCTAAGATGCCTCGGAACTCCACTTTCAAGGCACAACTGCTGCGAGTCGACACCGAAGACGCTCCGCCACAACCTGAAGCTACGGACAAGAAGTACCCAGAACTCCAGCGAGGAGCAAGCGAACCCCTTCGACGCTAAGGAAGAGCGCAAAGCCCGGA
>JAGXJF010003128.1:0-13624 GCA_019208055.1 Stipa capillata
GAGTTGCTTTACATCTTGAGTGCTTCAGAACTGAGTGTTCATGGTACTGGTTCCTCCAAGAGACTGAGAGAGCTCTTGGTGTTCGTCTGCTCCAAGACCGGGAAGTTGGAGTCGTTGGTGAGCAAGCCAAGTCTTGTGTGGCTGCCTCCAAGCGTTTGTGAAGGCGATTTGGGTCTGCCTGTCTTGCTGCGGTGAGATCAAAAGGATTCCACACAAGATAAGTGAACGAGGAAAGAGCACGGTTCAGTGCCGGCTGTGAAAGCAGCTTCCTCAACGGAGACGTACCACTTTGCAAAGAGTGGGAACTTCGGTAAAACAAACCTCTGTGTCTATTTGTTCATTCGTATGGTTTGCTTTTACTTGTGCTGTTATATATAGTACACACTCTACTGCACTCAACTGAGTTTCCCACCTGAGACTCAGTTGACACTAATAGCAAGTTGTCTCCTTTACTATTCTGTCTATCTGTTGCACACAACTGAGTCACTCACCTGAGACTCAGTTGACACATAGTTGTCTCTGCTCTGCTCTGCTTGCTTTTACCTGAGTCATCTACCTGAGAGTCAGTTGCTTGAGTCAGTTGCTTGCATCTTGGTAGGATTGGCCCATTTATTTGAAGTAAAGCCCATTAGGTTTTAAATTTCTAGAGCCGACCTATTCACCCCCCCTCTAGTCGACTCCTGAGATCCTTTCAAGTGGTATCAGAGCCTCGTTGCTCATATTGGCTTAACAGCCAGAGTTAAGGGATGTCGAACTACGAGGGTAGAGTTTCCCATATTTGATGGCACTAACTATGCTTTTTGGAAGCGGAAGATGCAAATGCACCTTACTGCAATGGACCCAGATGTCTGGAAAATTGTCATGACAGGTCTCCAGGTAGAGAATGAGAGCACCCCTACTGATCAAGACAAGATCAACATCAAGAACAATGCTAGGGCTGCCAATGCTATCTATATGGGGCTGCAGGAACATGATTTCAACCGTGTCAGCACCTTTGATGCAGCCCATGATATCTGGAACACCCTTCAGGCCATTCATGAAGGCAGTGATACCTTGAAGAGGTCCAAGAAGGATGTGTTAGAGCATGATCTTGACAACTTCCACTATCAACCTGGAGAGGACATCAACTCCATCTTCACAAGGCTTACAATGATCACAAATCAGCTGAAGGCCCTTGGATCAACCAGAGTTGAAGATGAAGATGTGATCAAGAAGTTTCTTTTTGTCCTTCCCAAGCCCTATCACACTCTGCGTCTGATGATGAAGGAGAAGGATGGCTTCGACAGGATGAAGCCCACTGATGTGCTTGGTAGGATGCTTACTCATGAGATGGAGCTGAATCACTCTAAGAAGCATGCTACCACTTCTGGCAAGAACAAGGATATAGCTCTCAACATAGTGGCCAGTCTCAAGGACTCCAGTGATGAAGAAGATTTGGATGAAGAGATGTCCACTGATGAAGAAACTGAACTTGCTATGCTCACTCGCAATTTCAGAAAGTTCTACAGAAGAAAGAAGTTCTCTGGTTCTGCTGATAGATTCAAAGGGAAGAAGCAGCTCAACGACAAGAAGTGTTTTGAGTGTGGTGACTCAGGACATTTCATTGCTGATTGCCCCAGGAAGAGCAAGAAACCAGAAGAGGGCAAGTACAAGAAGAAGGAGGTCATTGTCAAGAAGAAATACAAGGAAGGGAAGCCACCTACCTTCAGAAAGAAGAAGACCTCTGCTGCCAGAGCATATGTTGGACAAGCTTGGGTCTCAGATGACTCAGAGTCTGAAGAAGAGTCAGAAGAAGAAACTGAGCTAGCTGGGTTAGCCATCTGTGTCTCAGATGGATCACTCAGTAGCCCAGCTGAGTCAGGCGATGGCTCAGTTAGGTCACTCAGTTGCGCACCTGAGTCAGACTCTCTCTTCGACAAGGACGCCGATCCTTCATCTGCTGAGACTCCAGCCCTATGTCTTATGGCTAAAGGCAACAAGGTATTAACTGAGGATGACTTCCCTGATTATGTTCAGCTAATGGACATTCTTGACAGGACAGAAAAGCTTCTTCGGAAAGAGAGAAAAGAAAACATCTCTCTCAGGGACAAACTAACTGATATGCAGGTGTCCCTTGATAATGCTCAAGATGCTAAAGCTGATCTTGATGAAGAAGTTTACTTGCTGCAGGTGGCTCATGATAAGCTCAAGTTATCACATGAGCTTCTAACTTCTGAGCATGATAAGCTTAAGGAAACCCATTCAGCTTGCTCTATTGTTATTCCTGTTGCTAATCCCCCTAATGTTGTAGAAACTTGCTTAAACTGTGCATCTCGCATCAATGTTATTACTTCTAGTACAGTTATTGCTGATGATTCACCTAGTGGATCAAGTACTTCAACTGCTACTAACTCTGTTGATGCAGCAAAGTTTAATGAACTTAAGGAAGAGCATGAGGAGCTGAAAAGGCTCATGAGAATAGGCCTATGCAGTGCTAATATAGGCATGCAAAACTTTGCTAGACTCCAGTCCACCTTAGTTCTCAAGAACAATGGTAAAAGGGGACTTGGTTTCACTCCTGTGCTTGGCAAAGATAGATTGTCATATATTCCCCCTGCTGCTAACAAGAAATCTTTGAAGAACAACTTTGTTCCTCAAATGGGAAAATATGATACTAACTCTTTTGCAGGAAATCACCTAAAAACAGGTGGTTACATGAGGATTCCCTCAAACCCCAGCTATGTGCTTAAAACTGGGAAGAATGGTAAGCTTGTGGCAAAGTATGTTGGGCCTCGGGGTGAGTACAAAAGAGTACCGGGTGTTTGGGTACCAAAATCTGTAGTCACCTGTGTCTCAGGTGGCTCACTCAGGTGCAATGCAAATGTGCTAACCCTTCCATCTGAGCTTGCAGGAGATAAGAATCTGAGAAAGATTCAGAGGTTCTCAAAGCTTTCCAAAGCTATATCTGCTAAGAACTCATCTGTTAAGCTTATTTCTGCTATTGATGCTTATAGTAAGAGACCTGCCAACTTGGGAACCAAAGCTCTTTGGGTTCCTAAGTCTCAGAACTAATCATGCAGGGCTCTGCCTCCAGTGGAACTAAATGGGTCATGGACAGTGGCTGTACACAACACATGACTGGAGGCAAAGAGGAGTTCACTGAGATAAGAAAAGACAACCTCCCTTGCAAGTATGTCAACTATGCTGATGATTCAAAAGGCAAGGTATTAGGTTGTGGTAAAATTGCTATCTCTCAGGAACACTCTCTTACTGAAGTAATGCTTGTTGAGTCTATTTCATATAACCTCTTATCTGTTTCTCAATTATGTGATGCTGGTATGAAAGTCACATTTTATCCTAAAGAGGTTTATGTTCAGAAACTAACAGATGACTTACAAGTTTTCAAAGGCTATCGAGTAGATAAGCTATATCTTGTAGATTTTCAGGATCAGGAAGCAGCTGTGCCATGCTGCCTGATGGTTAAAGCTCAGTTAGGCTGGCTGTGGCACAGGCGGCTAGGTCATGTAGGGATGAGGCTGCTGAACAAACTCAGTAAAAAGGAGCATGTCCTAGGCCTAAAGCAGATCCAATTCAACAAGGACAAGCCATGCTGTGCTTGTCAAGCTGGAAAGCAAGTTGGAAGCCCTCATCCACCCAAGAATATCATGACCACTACTTCTCCATTTGATCTCATACATATTGATTTGTTTGGTCCAACTACATATGAGAGCATCGGAGGTAACAAGTATGGTTTTGTTATTGTCGATGACTTGTCACGTTTCACTTGGGTATTTTTCTTGAAGGACAAGTCACAGGTGTACAAGAGGTTCAAGCATCTCATTGTCAGAGTCCAAAATGAATGGAATATCAACCTGAAGGCAGTGAGAAGTGACAATGGGACAGAATTCAAGAACTCAAGAGTTGAAGCTTTCCTGAACAAGCATGGAATCAAGCATGAGTTCTCTGGTCCCTATGCACCCTCAGCAAAATGGAGTGGTGGAGAGGAAGAACAGAACCTTGATAGAGATGGCAAGAACACTACTGAGTGAATACAAGACACCAGCAAGGTTTTGGGCTGAAGCTGTCAACACTGCTTGCCACAACATCAACAGATTGTATCTTCATCCACTCTTGAAGAAGACACCTTATGAGTTGCTGACCAACAAGAAACCAAATGTCTCCTACTTCAGAGTATTTGGTTGTAAGTGTTACATTCTCAAGAAAGGCAAACGTCTCTCTAAATTTGAATCCAAATCTGATGAAGGAATTTTTATTGGGTATAGCACAGAATCTCACACTTACAGAGTCTTTAACACCAACACCAAGGTTGTTGAAGAAGCTGTAGATGTGACATTCGACGAATCTAATGGCTCACAAGGTGGGCAAGTTGCTAATGATATTTCAGGGAAAGTAGACATTCTTCACAAGTCAACCGGTGAAGTTAGGCCTCAAGCTGAGGAACCAGCTTCATCAGGTGTCTCTGAGCTACTTGACCCAGATGATGAGCAAGATGAAGTGCATGGCATTGAGTACGAGTACAACCCAGCCAATGATCAACTGGACTCAGAAGCCTCCATGCACCCAGCTGAGTCTCAGGAAGAGCCAACTGAGTCACAGATACCCTCAGCTGACTCACATCCAGCTGTGACTCAGGTGGCTGAACCCGAACCCCCTGTGATCAGCAGGCTGCAGAAGGATCACCCTGTAGACCAAATCATTGGTGAAATTACCATAATATATTTCCAGAGGAGCTTCCAAGAATGCCACCTGATAGAGACATTGAGTTCATCATTGAGTTAGTACCAGATCAGTCAGTTTCAAGAGAAGGTTTACATAAGACCTAGTTCTTTGCCTTGGGGAGCCCTAGTTCTTTTTGTAACCAATAAAGATTGAAGCATGAGGATGTGTATGGATTACTGCACTCTGTATGAAGTGACAATTAAGAACAAATGCCCTTTACCCTGGATAGATTATTAGTTTGATCAGATGAATGGAGCTGGAGTATTTTCCAAGATCGACCTATGATCTAAATACCATCAGCAAAGATTCAGTGAGAAGAAATTACAAAGACAACCTTCCTAACCCAGTATGGTCTCTATGAGTTCACAACTTATTTCATGAATCTGATAAACAAACTATTCATGAAGTATTTTGATAAGTTTGTAGTAGTGTTCATTGATGACATCTTAGTTTACTCCAAGGAAGAGTTGGAACATGCAGTACACCTAAGAGCAATCTTAGAAAAAAACACAAGTTTTATGCCAAATTCAGCAAGTGTAAGTTTTGTTTGTGAGAAGTGGATTTCTTAATGTCTGCAAAAGGAGTAGCTGTGGAACCTAGAAAAGTGGAAACCGTATTTCATTGGGAACAACCCAAGACAGTAAGTCAGGTTCGGAGTTTCCTAGGATTGGTAGGGTACAGTCGCCGGTTCATCGAGAATTTCTCCCAAATGGCTAGGCTGCTTACTCAGTTGCTAAAACCGGAGAAGAAATATGAATGGACACAAGCCTGTGAAGCAAGCTTTTAGGTGTTGAAGAAACATCACACCACTACACCAGTTTTGATGTTACTGGATATCACCTAAGGCTTTGATGTTCACTGCGATGCTTCTTGTCAAGGTTTAGAATGTTTCTTAATGCAAGATGGAAAGTTGGTAGCCTAGGCGTCTCGTCAGTTGCATCCGCAAGATGAGAACTACCCCACGCACGACCTAGAATTGGCCACAGTCACACATGTGCCCAAGATTTGGAGACACTACCTGATCGAAAACCGGTGTGAGGTATTGTCACGGACCCAGAATTGCATATGATTAGGGGAACGACGGGTCGCCAAGGGCCGAAGGACCAGTCGACTTGGTGGCACGGTACCTGCGCCGTACACACCGAGGCGGAGTGATCCGACACCCGCACAACGCGAGCCGGTCGGAAGCGACTAGACTTCCCCGAACCACATACGATTCCTTGGTCCGGTGAAGGTTTAGGGCCGTTCCCGGATCCTACCACGCAAAGCAAGGTCGGAGGAGCCCGGCGATTCTACCCACACCCTAACCTAGCTCGGAAGCTAGTGGGTCACCCGAAGGCCCGGTAGAACACGCCCACACCCTGCCTGGCCGGCACAGCATCTCAGCCAGCGGGTCACTCAACCGATTCCTGCTCGACATAGTAAAAAGGGGAACAACAGTAACCCTTCACGGCGTACCCATACGCTTCATATCATACACGCATTGCATACGGGCAGCCTGAATAACAAGTTGGATATCACAGCAAAGCACTACATTACGATAATCAACTAGTTGTCTGCATCGGACTATAAGATTACATCAGTCGGCATAGCCGGAAACATATCCGAGTACGGGGTAATTAAAACAACAGCGGAAGCAATTAAAAGTGTCCCACAGCGGCGCCTTGACCGCTGATCAAAAGTTACCACCTATCCCAAAAGCCGAATAGCTAACCAAGGAAACCATAAGTTTAAGCGTCATCGAAATAGTCTTCGACCACCGGCTCACCTGCAAGCTCTAGGAATAACCTAGGTGAGTACAAAAGTACTCGCAAGACTTATTCGTGCTTGATTAAATGTCCTACCCATACTAGTACAGCAACAATGTAAACATGAATGCTTCTCAGAGTAACAATATACAAATTCAGAACATAGCCTAAACAAGGGGAAGTAAAGACCATATAATTAACAATCTAACTCAGAGTACAACATAATGTAAACAAGTCACCACGAGATCAATTCAACAATTCTAAGTTCATTGGGGCAGCCCATGAGTCCAGTCCAAAAGAATCCATTAAACATCATCCAATTCAATTAGGGCAGCCCCTAGGTCAAATCCAACCAATCCAGCATCAATACATATTCATTTAATCTCTCGAACAGTTACCGACAACTCAACCACTGCAGACATAGTGAGTGCATAACCGTTTGGAGGTAGCGAGCCTCCAAAGGGCATGTAGACTTACCCCCACTATTCTCAGCGTTGGTTCCCGCTAACGTTCCCGTGTGATAAGGGATGGTGACACGCTGAAGATAGGGTTGGTGTGACGACAAAACTCTACTTACTCTTGGGTCGCCATCAAACTACGATGAACACCAACCGTACCCATTGTGCACGCCCTCGGCTCTCCCAACTCACTTAACAATTTAGTTGAAGAGCTATCAGATGTTCTCAACCTAAGACACATCCTACACATACTAGTGTGCTCAACCTCACATGTGACATTCAAGCAACCATCTCAGATAAGCACACATAAACAGGGCATACACAAGAGTACGGAAAGTAAAGATGCAACAAGCTCTGCTTGCCTTGTTCGGGTTGTTCCTGATCTTGCGGGGAGCTATAAGCCGGGTGGTCACCTTCTTCGGATTCTGTTGTAATTAATACGGCACCGGAAAAGAAACGACAAAAGATAATAAGTCCAGCATGTATGCATGATGTACAATGCTAGATGTGCATTATTTTAGTGGCTTAGGTTTGGCTTGTAGAGATTACATGTAATGTTGAGCATACATGCCTGACATTTTATGTCGCGATTGGGAGTCTAGGGTTAACTTAATCGATGACAGTGCATGGCAACGTGCTAGCTATGTTGGTATACTATAAGTAGTGCAAGCCATGAGTTCAATGCAATTAGGATCGTGCAATCTAGGGTTACAATTGTCGAGTTAGGGTTTGACGACGAATGACGATAAGAGGGGCTAATAACTTGCACCCTACAAGGTTAGACTATGCATGTGACCCTACTGGAATTCCAATTGCTCCAAATCGTAGGAAATATCGCAAGGTTTCCAGAACTATAAGGTTTGTCGAAATCGGAGCTATGGTCACGAATCTAGCACTACTGCAGAAATGATTTGTCCAGACGGTTCGGAACTCCCAGGTGGGACGGTTTTCCGAACCGTCTGGACGAAACAGTCTGGACAAATCAGATAAGCGGGACGGTTTTTGAGCCGTCTGTACAAATCGATTTGTACAGACGGTTCCAAACTAGAACCGTCTGCACAAATCAATTTGTACACGGTTCCAAACTAGAGCCGTCTGCACAAATCGATTTGTACAGACGGTTCCAAACCGATTTGTACAGACGGTTTTAGTTTGGAACCGTCTGGACTAATCGATTCTGTGATGTCGTGTTTCAGAAATAAAAATATAACACCTCGCGCCAGGAGCCTCGTCCTTCGGCCGCGTCTCATCCGGCCGTCCACGTGTCCCATCCAACCGCTAGGAATAAATGGCACAATATGCTTCCAGCGGGATTCGAACCCGCGACCTCGCGTTGCTCAAGCGGTGACGTTGCCAGCTGACCTGAGGGGGACTTCGCGACACATATGGGACGGCTTTATTTTTAACTTATCCCTACGACCAAGCGGGACGCCCTAGTCCAGACGGTTCTAAGCTTGGAACCGTCTGGACAAATAGCACAGACGGTTCCAAGCTTAGAACCGTCTGGACTATTAGATTAACACTATGTGTTTTAGACTCCAAAAATTCAAAGTCCTCAGATTGGGCTCAAACTCTGCCGTTTGGGAGATATATATGTGCTGATCTTGCCCCCAAAATTTCAGCTCTTTTCGTGCAGCCAAACTCCGTGTAGAAGCCCACAAAGTCCTGCCGCGGCAAGAAAAACAGCAAAATCTGCTGGCGCGGCAAGGGGAGTAGCTGAAAAACCCAAGTTTGAGAGGTTTTAGTAAAACGGCCGTAACTTTCTCATACGGAGTCCGTTTTGGGTCCACGACCACTCAAATCGAAGCTAACGACGACGCGCATCTGAAAATTATACACGTGTATACACCTGTATGCATCTTGACCCTTAAAATTCGGCCTCTAAGTAGGACTTTTTGGCTCCGGAAGTTTTTTCGTTACTTTTTCTCATCTTCCGGAGGGCATATCTCCTTCACCCGGACTCCGAATTGGGTGATTCTTGTTTCCCTGGTTAGCTTGAGTCGAGGACTTGCTTTCCACCTTGATCCCAGCTTCTGCCGTGCAAATTCGTTCGGGTGCCATTTTCAAAATCTTCGATTTCGGGCCGGGATTTCCACTAGTCGTTTCGTCGACTTTCTCAGAATTGGCTCAAAATTTCTGGAGACGTAGAGTTTGGCCTCCCACTCACAGCCGTGAAAACCGTTCGACAATCGGAGCTGCCAAACTCCCTCCCCGACGCTGCCACTTTCCTGTCGCGGCAAGGAAATCTGCAGTTTTTGCTGCCGCGGCAGCAGAGATCAACTAGCCTTGCTTCATCCATTTGTACAGACGGTTCCAGTTTGGAGCCGTCTGTACTGTTTGATTTGTACAGACGGTTCCAAGTTTAGAACCGTCTGTACTATTCACACATTTGTACAGACGGTTCTAAGTTTAGAACCGTCTGTACTGTTTGATTTATACAGACGGTTCCAAGTTTAGAACCGTCTGTACAAATGTGTGAACAGTACAGACGGTTCTAAACTTGGAACCGTCTGTACAAATCAAACAGTACAGACGGCTCCAAACTGGAACCGTCTGTACAAATGGATGAAGCAAGGCTAGTTGATCTCTGCTGCCGCGGCAGCAAAAACTGCAGATTTCCTTGCCGCGGCAAGAAAGTGGCAGCGTTGGGGAGGGAGTTTGGCAGCTCCGATTGTCGAACGGTTTTCACGGCTGTGAGCGGGAGGTCAAACTCTACGTCTCCAGAAATTTTGAGCCAATTCCGAGAAAGTCGACGAAACGACTAGTGGAAATCCCGGCCCGAAATCGAAGATTTTGAAAATGGCACCCGAATGAATTTGCACGGCAGAAGCTGGGATCAAGGTGGAAAGCAAGTCCTCGACTCAAGCTAACCAGGGAAACAAGAATCACCCAATTCGGAGTCCGGGTGAAGGAGATATGCCCTCCGGAAGATGAGAAAAAGTAACGAAAAAACTTCCGGAGCCAAAAAGTCCTACTTAGAGGCCGAATTTTGAGGGTCAAGATGCGTACAGGTCTGTACTGTTTGATTTGTACAGACAGTTCCAAGTTTAGAACCGTCTGTACTGTTCACACATTTGTACAGACGGTTCCAAGTTTAGAACCGTCTGTACTGTTTGATTTATACAGACGGTTCTAGTTTGGACCCGTCTGGACTATTTGTACAGACGGTTCCCGTTTGGAGCCGTCTGTACTGTAGCGTCCCGCTTGTTGAGATCATTTGTACAGACGGTTTTCGTTTGGAACCGTCTGGACTACTATTTGTACAGACGGCTTCAAAAAACCGTCTGTACAGAGGCGTCCCGTTAAATGAATTTTGTAGTAGTGTAGGGTTTATCGACCCTCGACAGTAGCAAAACATCAACCCTAAGTATCACCTTGTGCATGTGCTCAAAATTAAATTTTTTTGATTTATCCATATTGTAGAGATTTTCATAAGCTTTCCAAATATATAAAATTTATCAAATTTGGATGTATGGTTTGAAAAATATGGCTGTTTGAAAATCCTTCCCAAAATGGAATCAAACCCTAACCCTAACCTTCCCTTTTCGGCCAGATCTAAATTGCTATCTGCACCCGAGGGCTACCCACGTCGGATCCAAAGTTCTACGCGTACCCGAGCAAATCCTACCCCAGATCTTCACCTCATAATCCTATCCCACTGACTGGTGGGACCTACCCGAGCACTCGTGGCCCAATCAGAAGTGGCCACGCGGCCTCATCTCTCTCTCTCACTTCTCTCTTCTCTCTTCTCTCACTGGACCCGACCGGAGTTGGGGCCGACGGCAGCGCCCTCGCCGGAGAGGAACCCGAAGGTGCTCGGAAGGGGCGGCGGCTCTGGAAACTGAGCGGGGAGAGGCGGCAGCTCACCCCAAGCTAGACACGGTGCTCGGAGAAGGCGGAGGGGGTCGGGATCGTGCCGACGACGAGGACTGTGGCGGCAGTGACCGGTGTTACGTCGAGGGCACCACTCGGCCATGGATCTGCACAACCGGGGAGAGAGGGAGGTTAGGGGGAGGAAGTAGATGCTTGGGGAGGAAGAATTGGGACCGGAGAGCCACTGGAACCTCGGGGATTCCTCGTCGGAGTACCGGCCGGAGATGAGGAAGGCGACGGCTTCGGAGTTCCTCGAGCCCGAATCTGCAACGGGGAGGTGTGGGAAAGGTTAAGGAAGAGAAGGCGGTCACAGGAAGCAAGAAAATGAGAAGAAGGGAGGGTCGGAGTGGTGGCTCGAGCTCACCGGAGTTGAGGTCGGTGACGGGGAAGACGAAAATGGCGGGGAGGAGCTTGAGCGCGAGGGGAGGCAGGAGTTCTAGGGTTTGGGAGAGGGAGGAGAGAGCGAGGAGCTGTCGGAGCAGCCCATTTATAGGGTGGTGGCGCTCGGACAAGGGCGGGGGCACCGCCCACGGCGGCGTACCGGCGTCGAAGACGTGGCCGACGCGCCCTGACAGGCGGGGCCGTGCGACAGGTGAGGAGAGAGGGGGAAGGCGCACGCGCTCGGGGGCGTTTCCAGAAGGGGAAAACGTAAAGGGGTAAGGGGAGAAGGTGGGTTCGGGCTGGCAGGCTTAGCGGGCCGGCCGAGCGGGCCGTGGCCCAGGTCGGTTAGGGTTTTTAGTTTCCTTTTTCTATTTTCTTTATTCCAGATTCATTCCCCACGTTATTTTATGTGCAATTTCTACTCCAAACATTCTGAAATTTTTACAGGGAGTTCTAAACATTATTGTTGAGCTACTGTAGAAGTTTGAATCAATTTGGAGTTGATTTGGATGGGGGTCTAGTTCAAATCTAGGGTTTGACCTAATTCGACGATTTGAACTGCAACTAGGTTTTAAACTTCTCCAAAATTCTTGAAGTTTGGCATGGAGCTAATATTGTCATATTCAAGCCTATTCCCAAGGTTTGACAAGCTTTCATCCACATTTGCTTGTCCATTTTCTTAACCCTAGTTCTCGGCTCTTTTAGGGTTTGGAGATAAGGACGGGAACTCATCGGAGAGTTCGATGACTCCCCCCCTCCCCACCTTTACTGATGACAACGTCAATTAAACTACTTTGAATAAGTTGATTGGTGTTTGTATAAATCTCCACCGAGGATGAGATATTAACATATTCTATAAAGTACAACAATATCATTTCGGGTTTAAACGAGATGGTGCGGGGATGACGACATGTATGGATGCATGCAAAGCAAATACCTATCTCGTTACAATTGGGTATTACAAAACCTACCCCCCTTAAAAAGATCTCGACCCGAGATCTCTAACGATCGACAAACAAGGTTGGAAACTCGGTCTTGAGCCAATCTTCGCGTTCCCATGTAGCTTCGTCTTCAGTGTGGTTGCTCCACTGGACCTTGAAGAACTTGATGGTGCGACTTCGAGTCTTGCGCTCGGTTTCATCGAGGATACACACCGGATGTTCCCGATAAGAGAGATCTTCATGTAGCACTTCGATGTCGGGGTTGATCTTCGTCTCGGGAACTCGATGGCAAGCTTTTAACTAGGACACGTGGAAAACATCATGCAGTCGAGATAGCTCTGGAGGCAATTCCAATTGGTATGCGACTGTGCCTCGCTTGGCTAGGACTCGGTAGGGACCGATATGGCGAGGAGCTAACTTGCCCTTCATTGCAAAGCGGCGAACACCTCTGCATGGGGTGACCTTGAGGTACACACTATCTCCAACCTGGAATGTAACCCCTCGGCGATGGGGGTCGGCATAGCTTTTCTGTCTGGACTGAGCTTCGTGAAGACGTTCTTGGATGAGTTGAACCAAATCTTCAGCTTCTTCAATTGGATTAGGTCCAAAGAATTGTCTCTCGCCGGTCTCGGACCAGTTCAATGGAGTCCTACATTTCCTTCCATACAGCACTTCAAAAGGAGCCATACCGAGGCTGGCTTGATAACTGTTATTGTAGGCGAACTCTGCGTACGGCAAACAGTCTTCCCAGTTGGAACCCAATGTGAGTGCACATGACCTTAACATGTCTTCAAGGATTTGATTTGTCCGTTCAACTTGACCACTGGTTTGAGGATGAAAAGCGGTGCTGAAAGATAGAGAAGTCCCCAATGCCTCATGCAAACACTTCCAGAACCGGCTGGTGAACTGGGTGCCTCGATCTGAAATGATCCTGACGGGAACACCATGGAGGAAAACGATCCGGGAAATATACAATCTTGCCAGTTGGCTCACTTTATGGGTGGTTTTCACCGGGATGAAGTGAGCGACCTTGGAGAGGCGATCCACAATCACCCATATTGCGTCATTGCCCTTTGGGGATGTCACGGACCCAAAATCCGCATATGATTAGGGAAACGCGAAGTCGCCAAGGACCGAAGGACTCGCTAGCCCGGTGGCACGATACCTGCGCCGTACGCACCAAGGTGAAGCGATCCGACACCCGCCACATGCGAGCCGGTCGGAAGCGACCAATCTTTCCCAAACCACATGTAGATTCCAGATGCCAGTGAAGAAGTAAGATCGCGTGATAAACCTGCGCTCCGCGACAGTCATAGGAGGACTAGAGCCCGGGATACACGTCCCCTCAACCTAACCTAGCCCCGAGGTGCGGCTCTGGGAGAATCCAGCTCTGCTCTGCCGTCAGCGCGAGGCGTGACGGTCGTAGGAGGCTTAGCGAGTACGGGACGAGCCCCCTGGATTGACCTCACCAAAGCTACATCGGACTAGTGGTTCACTCACCTCT